>MU754361.1:31214-72476 GCA_026770625.1 Nicotiana glauca
CTTGCCGGGACGTTTGGTTGAACTTGTTGGATTCTTTCCCTTGTTGGGATTTTGTCAAATATTTGCTTATTTTTATGTCCCTTAATTGTGACTGTTGTTTGGGAAGTTAGACTGTTAAATGACATTGAGGATCGGGTTGCGTGCCGTAACAATGATACATGAACAATGATATGGGTCGGGTTGCACGCTGCAACAGTGGTATTTGTGGAGTGGATTGCACGCCACGACAGTGGCATTTGTGGAGCGAGTTGCACGCCGCAACAGTTATTGATACCATGTGTTTGTATTGAGTATTGATTCCTTGTTCATTGTGAATCTAGCTGCTTTACTTTGTTACTCGGGATTACTATTAGTATTTTATCTCCCCATAGCATGGTTCCCCCTCCCATGTTGTTAATTGCCTTGTATTCGATTTCTGCTGTATATTTATAACTGCACAGGTTTATGTGGTGTCCAGTCTAGCCTCGTCACTACTTCGCCGGGGTTAGGCTAGACACTTACCAGCACATGGGGTCGGTTCTGCTGATGCTACACTTCTGTGCATTCTTTCACATGTCCAAGTTTTGAGGAGCAGCAGCAACATTAGTGCGGGAGCAGGCTTTCATTTTTACGAGATCGAGGTAGCCTTGTAGTCGTCCGCAAGCGCGACGTCTCTTCTTTATTTTCTATTTTAGATTGTTGCCTCATTATTTTTGAGACGGACAACTTATATATTTCTTTTAGACCATTGTATTTAGTATATTCTTAGTAGTTCGTGAGTATTGTGACAACAAATCTTGGGTAGAGGTTATTAATGACTGTTCCGTGTTATGATTCGTAATTATAAATCAGACTTCCGCTATAATTCTTGTTAAGTTTCATGTTCTATATTGATGTTGTAAACCGTTAAAGTAATTGTATAGTAATGAAAAGGGTAAATAAGTTGGCTTGCCTAGCTACCACGAGTAGGCGCCATCACGATCCCGATGGTGGGAAATATGGGTCGTGACAAGTTGGTATTAGAGCACTTGGTTACATAGGTCTCACAACTCACGGACAAACTTAGTAGAGTCTGAGGGGTAGGTATGGAGATGACTGTACTTGTTCCCCAGAGTCTATTGAGTTAGGAAAAATCTCTCATTTGTTCCTTCTTGTCGTGCGATTTGGTTTCTCAATGCTGATTGAATTTCTACTCTGTTCTTTCGCAGATGGCGAGAACACGTGCTTCCTCATCCACCGATCAGCAGTCTGAGCCCCAGTAGCTCCCACTAGGGGCAGAGGACGTGGCCATGCTAGGGGCCGAGGCAAGGGCAAAGCCCAGCCACCAGCAGTAACACCAGTGGGAGACCCTCCGGTTGGCCTTGATGAGGAGGTTCTGACCCCAGCCCAGACAGTTTCGGTGGGCCCAGCTCAAGTCCTAGAGGGGTTTATTGCTACCCCAGTTCTTCAGGACGCCTTGGTCCGGTTGGTTGGCCTCATGGAGAGTGCCACCCGAGCAGGATTACTCCCTGTAGCACCAGCCACTTCCTAGGCTGGGGCAGGGGCCCAGACTCCTGCCGCACGTACTCTAGAGCAGGCAGCTCCTCAGACTCAGATTCCACCAGTTCAGCCAGGGGTAGTTGCACAGGCCGTTGATGGAGTGGCTATGTCTACAGATGCTTTATGGAGGCTGGACAGGTTCACCAAGCTCTTCACTGCCACATTTAGCGGAGCTTCTTCTGAGGACCCCCAGGATTTCTTATATAGCTACCACGAGGTCCTTCGGAACATGGGCATTGTGGAGTCCAATGGAGTTGATTTTGTGGCTTTTCGTCTATCGGGATCCGCCAAGACTTGGTAGAGGGATTACTGCTTAGCCAGACCAGCAGGGTCACCGCCTTTGACTTGGGGTCAGTTTTCGGAGTTGTTTCTAGAGAAGTTTCTTCCCGTTACTCAGAGGGATGCTTACCGAAGGCAGTTTGAGCACCTCCAGCAGGGGTCTATGAAGGTCACCCAGTATGAGACCCAATTTATCGATCTAGCTCGCCATGTCCTCATCATACTCCCCACTGAGAGGGAGAGGGTTAGGAGATTCATTGATGGTTTGATTCAGCCAATTCGTCTTCAGATGGCCAGAGAGGCGGGTAGTGACAGTACCTTTCAGGAGGCGGCCAATGTGGCCCGGAGGATCGAGATAGTTCTGCCACAGGGGAGTGGTTTTAGGGTTGACAAGAGACCACGTCACTCAGGTCGATTCAATGGTGCCTCATCTAGAGGCAGGGATTCTTATGATAGGGGTCAGCCTTCCAGGCCCTTTCAGTCAGCCCTCCAGGCTTCGCAGGGTGTCCCAGGTGATCGTGGTTTTTGTGGGCAGTATTCCGATCAGCAGTCACCAAGTGCACCGCCAGCTCCCATCAGTGCACAGCCTCTTCAGAGCTTTTGTGGAGGTCATTCGGGTCGTCAGGGCCAGTATCATCGTATGGAGGGATGTTATAAGTGTGGTGAGTATGGTCACATCAGGAGAGCTTGCTCGAGATTGAGGGGTACACAGTCGCAGCAGCAAGGTCCTTGCCCCATGATTCAGGCACCAGGTGACCCACAGCCTGCCCAGCCAGCCAGGGGCAGGGGTAGGGATCATAGAGGTAGAGGTCGAGACCGTAGAGGTGGAGGCCGGACCGCCAGAGGTAGGGGTCAGCAGGTAGCCGATCATCCCAGAGACATGGTTTAGGGAGGTGGGGCTGAGCCTCGATTTTATGCTTTGCCAGCCAGACCAGAGACCGAGTCGTCGGATGCCGTTATTATAGGTACTATTCTGGTTTGTGATAGAGATGCGTCAGTGCTATTTGACCCTGGGTCTACATATTCATATCTGTCGTCCTATTTTGCACCCTGCCTGGCTATTTCTAGTTATGCTTTGGATATTCTTGTTTATGTATCTACACCGGTGGGTGACTCCATAGTAGTCGACCGGGTGCATCGCTCCTGTGTGGTTGTGTTTGAGGGTCTTGAGACCCATGTTGATTTACTGCTTTTAGATATGGTGGATATCGACATTATTTTGGGGATGGATTGGTTGTCCCCGTATCATGCTATCTTAGATTGTCACGCCAAGACCATGACCTTGGCTTTGCCAGAATTGACCCAACTAGAGTGGAAAGGGACCTCAGGTCATGCCACCCGCAGTGTTATTTCATATGTTAAGGCTCGACGCATGGTCGAGAAGGGGTGTTTAGCTTATCTGGCGTATATTCGCGACTCCAACGCAGAGGTTCCTTCTATTAACTCTGTTCCTATTGTTCAGGAGTTCCCCGAGGTTTTCCCTTCAGCCCTGCCGGGTATGCCGCCTGACAGGGATATTGATTTCTGTATTGATCTGGCTCCGGGCACGCAACCCATTTCTATTCCGCCATATCGCATGGCCCCGCCAGAGTTGAAGGAGTTAAAGGACCAGTTGTAGGATTTACTAGAGAAGGGTTTTATCAGGCCTAGTGTTTCTCCTTGGGGTGTGTCGGTGTTATTCGTGAAGAAGAAAGGTGGTTCGATGCGGATCTGTATTGATTACCGGCAGTTAAATAAAGTGACAATAAAGAACAAGTATCCACTGTCGAGAATTGATGATTTGTTTGACCAGCTTCAGGGAGCAAAGGTGTTATGAAAGATAGACTTGAGATCTGGCTACCATCAGCTGAGGATTAGGGCGTCTGATGTCCCTAAGACAGCATTCCGCACTCGGTATGGGCACAACGAGTTTTATGTCATGTTATTTGGGTTGACCAATGCCCCAGCCACATTTATGGAGCTGATGAACCGAGTGTTTAGGCCATATCTAGACTTATTCATAATAGTCTTTATTGATGATATCCTGGTGTACTCCCACAACCAGGAAGAGCATGAGCAGCACCTCAGAGTGGTTCTCCAGACTCTAAAGGATAGTCAGTTATATGCTAAGTTTTCGAAGTGTGAGTTCTGGTTGAGCTCGGTTGCATCTCTGGGTCATATTGTATCAGCATAGGGTATTCAGGTGTACCCGAAGAAGATTGAGGCAGTCAAGAATTGGCCTCGACTAGCTTCAGTGACCGAGATTCGAAGTTTCTTGGGGTTAGCAGGTTATTACCGTCGGTTCGTAGAGGGATTTTCGTCTATTGCAGCCCCGATAACCAGATTGACCCAGGAGGGTGCCCAGTTCAGGTGGTCAGATGAGTGTGAGGCGAGCTTTTAGAAGCTCAAGACAGCTCTGACTACGGCACCGGTATTGGTTTTGCCCACGGGTTCAGGGCCTTACACAGTCTATTGTGATGCTTCCCGCGTTGGGCTTGGTGCAGTATTGATGCAGGATGGCAAAGTCATTGCCTATGATTCGAGACAGTTGAAGATCCACGAGAAGAATTATCCGATTCATAATCTAGAGTTGGCAGTTGTTGTTCATGCTTTGAAGGTTTGGAGGCATTATCTATATGGTGTGACGTGTGAGGTGTACACAGATCATAAGAGCCTTCAGTATCTGTTTAAGTAGAATGAGTTGAATGTGAGGCAACGGAGGTGGTTAGAGTTGTTGAAACATTATGATGTTACTATCTTGTATCACCCGGGTAAGGCCAATGTGGTGGCCGATGCATTGAGTAGGAAGTTTGCCAGCATGGGTAGTCTTGCATATATTCCGGTCAACCAGAGGCCGCTTGCTTTAGATGTTCAGGCTTTGGCCAATCGATTGGCGAGATTAGATATTTCTGAGCCTAGCAGAGTGTTAGCTTGCACGGTTGCCCGTTCTTCTCTATTGGAGCGTATCCGCGATCGGTAGTTTGATGATCCCATTTGTGTGTCCTGAGAGACACGTTGCAGCGTGGAGGTTCCACGAAGGTGACCTTAGACGATGATGGTGTTTTGAGATTGCAGGGGCGAGTTTGTGTGCCCAAATGTTGATGGGATTCTAGAGTTGATCTTAGCGGAGGCCCATAGTTCTCGGTATTCTATTCACCGGGCCGCACGAAGATGTATCAGGACTTGCGGAAGCATTATTAGTGGCGTAGGATGAATAATATATTGTTTCGTATATGGCTCGGTGTTTGAATTGTTAGCAGGTCAAATATGAGCATCAGAGTCCCGGTGGGTTATTTTAGGGGAATGAGCTCCCCGAGTGGAAGTGGGAGAGGATTACCATGGATTTAATTACTAGACTTCCGTTGACTCGGAAGAAGTTTGATGTTATTTGGTTCATTGTGGATAGGCTGACCAAGTCAGCGTATTTCATTCCAGTGGCAGTCTCCTATTCATCCGAGAGGTTAGCTGAGATTTATATCAGGGAGATTGTCCGCCTTCATGGTGTGCCGGTATCTATCATTTTGGACCGAGGTACGCAGTTTACCTCGCGCTTCTGGAGAGCAGTTCAGTAAGAGTTGGGCACCCAGGTTCAGTTGAGCACATCATGCCATCCTCAGACGGACGGTCAGTCCGATCGGACTGTTCAAATTTTGGAGGATATGCTCCGGGCTTGTGTCATTGATTTTGGAGGCTCGTGGGACAAATTTTTGCCTTTAGCAAAGTTCGCCTACAACAACAGCTACCAGTTCAGCATTCAGATGGCTTCATATGAGGCATTGTATGGTAGGCGATGTCGGTCTCCAGTCGGATGGTTTGAGCCGGGAGAGGCTTGGTTATTGGGTACAGACTTAGTTTAGGAGGCCTTAGATAAGGTCAAGATCATTCAGGACAGGCTTCGTTCGGCTCAGTCACGGCAAAAGAGTTATGCGGACCGTAAGGTCCGAGATGTGTCTTTTATGGTTGGTAACGGGTATTGCTCCGGGTATCGCCTATGAAGGGCGTGATGAGGTTCGAAAAGAAGGGCAAGCTCAGCCCTAGGTACATTGGTCCGTTTGAGATTCTTGATCGAGTAGGAGAGGTGGCTTATAGACTTGCATTGCCACCTAGCTTATTAGTCGTGCATCCAGTTTTCATGTGTCTATGCTTCGGAGGTATCACGGTGATCCTACCCATGTGTTAGACTTCAGCACTGTCCAGTTGGACAAGGATTTATCTTATGAGGAGGAGCTGGTAGCAATTCTAGACCGGCAGGTTCGTCAGTTGAGATCTAGGAGTTTTCCCTCTGTTCGTGTTCAATGGAGAGGTCAGTCCCCTGAGGCCTTGACCTGGAGCCCGAGTCTGATATGTGGAGCCGTTATCCACATCTGTTCCCCGACTCGAGTACTTCTTTTTTATGTCCGTTCGAGGACGAACGGTTGTTTTAGAGGTGGTGGATGTGATGACCCAAAGGGTCATCACTTGTTTCCTCATTCATTACGTGCTTCCAAGGCCTTGAAAACCTCATTTTTACTTGCCTTGATTTGCGTTCATAGTCGGGGAGCATAGTCGGAAAGCTTTTATGTTGAAATATGTGAAAAATTTGAAGAATTTTGATATTAACATGATTAAAGCTGATTTTGGTCAACATTTTTGGTAAACGGACCCGGACCCGAGATTGGACGGTCCCGGAAGGTCCGTAGAAAAATATGGGACTCGGGCATGTGCCCGGAGTCGAATTCAGAGATCTAGAGCCCGAGAAAAGAATTTTTCTGTTAAATTGTTTATCTGAAATTATTAAGGAAAATGGAAATGGAAATTTAATAAAAGACTATGGTATCGGGCTCGTATTTTGGTTCTGACGCCCGGTACAAGTCTTAAAAATGTGTTAAGCGCTTTCTGTAAAGTTTGGTCGAAATCGGACGCCATTTGACGTGTTTCGGACCTAGATATCTAAAGTTGGAAGTTTATGAAGTTTGAAATGAAAATGATTATTTTGAGGCTTGATTCATTGATGTGGATGTTATTTTGGCGATTTGATCGCACAAGTAAGTCCGTAGGATATTTTTGAGGTTGTGTGCATGTTTGGTTTGGAGCCCCGACGGCTCGGGTGAGTTTTGGATAGGTGTCGAGTTGCATTTTGAACTTTGGAAAAATAGTTGCAGGTCAGGTCTGATATCTTCGCATTTGCGAAGGATTTCTCGCAAATGAGAGACTCGCAAATGCGAACTCCCCATCGCAAATACGAAGTCTGGGGATTTGGCTTGGGATCGCAAATGCGAATAAATTGCTCGCAAATGAGAGTAAGGGATTTCCAGGCACTGGTCGCAAATGCGATCAATACTTCGCAAATGCGAAGTCCGCACTTAGGCCCAGTGTTCGCAAATGCGAACTGAAATCTCGCAATTACTAGCCCTATTTTGTTCGCAAATGCGAACCTATGTTCGCATTTCCCATATCCGTAGCCCAGCAAATTTTATACTTAGTCAAAATTTCACAACTTTTCACCATTCTTTCAAAACCCAAACACCATAGGCGATTTTTCAAGAGCAAACTTCATCCCAAATTACTTGTAAGTTATTTTTTACTCAATTCTTTCAATCTTTAACATCATTAAACATGTTTTCCACTTGAAATCAAGGATTTTCATGGGTGAAATTGGGTTTTTTGGGTAGAACCTAGGTTTTCTATAAATTGGGGAGTTGGACCTCGATTTGAGGTCCGATTTCAAAACAAATTACATATTTGAGTTCGTGGGGGAATGGGTAACCGGGTTTTGGTCCGAACCTCGGGTTTTGACCACGTGGGCCCGGGGGCATTTTTGGAATTTTTGGGAAAAACTTGGGAAAATCATTTTTATGCATTCAAATTGATTCATATAGTGTTTATTAAAGTAATTGAACAATTTGTGATTAGATTCGAGCGAATTGGAGGTGGAACCGCGAGGTAAAGCGATAGTTGAGGATTAAGTGGATTTCAAGGCTTTGAGGTAAGTGTTTGGTTTAACCCTAGCTTGAGGGAATAGGAGTTGAGTCTTGTTGCTAATTGCTATGTGATCGAGTACGATGTATAGGCATGGTGACGAGTATCTATACATTGGTGTCTAGCATGACCGTGAGTCCTTATAATGTGATTATCATGACTTGGTTGTGAACTCCGTGATTATTGGAGGATTCCTATATGTTGTGAATAACATGTGAACGGTGATATGATTACTTGATTCTCTGGAGCGTTGGCTCAAAATAGTAGAGTGGGTTATAAGATAAGAAAAGTAAGAAAAAGAAAGCGCTGTTGATTATTCCCTTGCCGAGACGTTTGGTTGAACTTGTTGGATTCTTTCCCTTGCCGGGATTTTGTCAAATATTTGCTTATTTTTATGTCCCTTAATTGTGACTGTTGTTTAGGAAGTTAGACTGTTAAATGATATTGAGGATCGGGTTGCGCACTGCAACAATGATATTGAGGATCGGGTTGCATGCCACAATAATGATATATGAGGGTCGGGTTGCGTGCCGCAACAATGATACATGAACAATGATATGGGTTGGGTTGCGCGCCGCAACAGTGGTATTTGTGGAGCGGGTTTCACGCCGCAACAGTGGTATTTGTGGAGCGAGTTGCACGCCGCAACAGTTATTGATACCATGTGTTTGTATTGAGTATAGATTCCTTGTTCATTGTGAATCTAGCTGCTTTAGATTGTTACTCGGGATTACTGTTAATATTGTATCTCCTCATAGCATGTTTTCCCCTCCCATGTTGTTAATTTCCTTGTATTCGAGTTCTGTTGTATATTTATAATTGCACAGGTTTATATGGTGTCCAGTCTAGCCTCGTCACTACTTCGTCGGGGTTAGGCTAGACACTTACCAGCACATGGGGTCGGTTGTGCTGATGCTACACTTCTGTGCATTCTTGCACAGGTTCAGGTTTTGAGGAGCAGCAGCAGCATTAGTGCGGGAGCAGGTTTTCATTTTTACGAGACTGAGGTAGCCTTGTAGGCGTCCGCAGGCCCGACGTCTCTTCTTTATGTTCTCTTTTAGACTGTTGCCTTATTGTTTTTGAGACGGACAACTTATATATTTCTTTCAGACCATTGTATTTACTATATTCTTAGTAGTTCGTGAGTACTGTGACACCAAATCTTGGGTATAGGCTATTAATGACTGTTCCGTGTTATGATTCGTAATTATAAATCAGACTTCCGCTATTATTCTTATTAAGTTTCATGTTCTATATTGATGCTGTAAACTGTTAAAGTAATTGTCTAGTAATGAAAAGGGTAAATAAGTTGGCTTGCCTAGCTGCTACGAGCCGGCGCCATCATGATCCCGATGGTGGGAAATCCGGGTCGTGACAGCAGACATATAAGAAAACATGGATAAATAAGGTAAATCTTGGTTCGTGAATTAGTATGTCAAAATTTGATGAGCGCAAAACAAAACACATAATTAATGCTCGCTAATCAAAGACAATATAGATTAATTATCGTCTCCACATGGATTGGATGTAAATAGTGTTCGAACAATCTCTAGTTGATTACTATCCAGAAAAATTAACACTTGATTTGATGGTTATTACTACAATCAACCACTAAAAATTAAACAAATAACAATGGATCACAAAAGACAGCAGATGAGCAACGAAGAAATGTCAATGAGAGAAATAAGGGTATTTGACTAGATAGGTGCAAGATAACTAACTCGAGATCCAATTCTTGAGTTAATTCACTCTATAATACGGTTGATTCTCAGAATTCAACCGATAATCAGATTACACTTAAATTTCATGTTCCTCATTCGATTAAACATTAATTTCAATAATTAATCCAATTGAAGTATGGTAAACAATTACAACAATAAAATGATGGTTATGATCTAAAAGGGTAGCCTCTCGTGAATATTTCCCTATTTTCTAGTTCAATTAACAATTCAAGAGGCTCTTTTGATTACCTACTTGAATCACAAATTTAAACTAGAGAATAAGATGTAAAACAATTATATATAGATCTCCTCTTTCGATTAAGCAAAATAAGAAATAACTCCACAATACGAATTAAAACTCCATCAATTAATTCTAACAATTATCAATAATTGAATCCCTAATCAAGTTATCAAAATATCGTATCTGTGAACACCCTAATGGAAATTACTCCACAGAAATGGAGTATGACATCTCAATAACATTCAAAAACAAAGAAAACATCAATTCTAATAATTCGATACAAACTCCCGTATTGCATCGATTGTAGGTTAAAATATTGATGAATTCTTGAGTCTTCTTTCCTTGGTTGGTTCTCCAATCTTTCGTAGGTCAAAAGTCCCTCAAAAAATGTTTTTCACTATATTTGACTATTTATACCAAGTAGGAACGAATCCAGAGGAAACTACCCTCTTTGAGCCAAAGTGGGAAAACCTACAAACTTATTACTCTTCATGCATCGCACAGTGCGTCGCAGCCTGCGTTGCATCAGTGCTTTTTTAACTCAGTTGCAAACTCTCTGAACTCCACATGTCTGATAGAATTTTCCCTTAGTGCATCGCCGGTCGTGTCGCAATAGTATGTTTTCTTGTTAGGCCAAAGAAACTCAGTCTCTTAACTTGTCAAACTTCTGACGCATATTTGCACTAATGCTTCGCACACTGCTACGCTCAATGCGTCACATTAGTGCATTTATTCTGGTCCTTGCACTTTCTTCCCACTTTCATATACAACACCTGTCCACGAGCCCCAGATGCGATCCCAATTTGATCCTTTAGCTTTTACTCAGACTTCAAAGCTCCATTTATTTAATTTAGCTCTAGTTTATCCTTTTAACTTAGAATCATTTCATGCAAGAAATAAAATACATAATAAGTAACAAATCACCATTGTTTAAGCTCAAACACAAATAAAATGCAGTAATTATGAGTGTAAACTACGGCTAGAACATAGGTTTCTATACTACTATCAATTTCTCGCTGTATATCATCATAGTGTATTTAACTGTTAAAAATGGCTATCTAATTATCTCACATCGGCTTGCCTAGAAAGTGGATGTTAGGCGCCATTACAACTCCAAGGTTGGGATTCCGGGTCGTGACAGCAAGAATGTTAACTAAGAAGAGACTTCAAAGACTACAAATGCCAGTGAGTAATGCTACATGCTGTTTACGTGAGGAGGAACTGACTGAAACGCAGACTCATTTTTTTGTTGAATGCACATGGATTACAAAAGTAAGGGCTCCAATTCCAGAAGCGTGGGTGACATGACCCAATTTCTCTTATAGGCCGTGATGGCACCCAACGTCGCGCTAGGCAAGCCAACATTGACTAGCCATGTAATTATTCTTTTTAATAAATTTTCAAGTAGTTGAATTTCATTTATTAAGAAAATAAGGAGTAGAAAATTTAATAAAGTAAGAAGAAAGCTAATGAGTGAGCAAATGCAGTGAAATAAATACTCCAAAACCATAATGTCTACTAGCATGTTCCAAGACTTGGTGTCACAAGTGTTTGAGCAACTAGTAGAATATACAAAACTCTAGATTACTATCTTAGCTAGAGTAAATAAAAAATAAATGCAAAAGAGATACTCTGGATGCTGTAGAACAGACTCAGAAAGCAGCTCACCACTAAGACTTGAGGTAATGGGGGTGTGCACCAGAATGACTGCTAGATGCACCTGCCTCAGATCCTGCACGAGTAAAAACTGTAGCGCAAGTACATAAACAACATGCACCCAGTAAGTATCTAGTCTAACCTCGAAGAAGTAGTGATGAGGGGTCGACATCGACACTTACTATGGGATAACAATATAACACAGAAATGCTAAATATAACACAATAACAACAATGATTAGATGATTCTTTAACTAATAATAAATTCCAAAAGTCTTCCACTGACACATACTAATTCCCAATAAATTCTGAACAAATAAATAAATTATAACTTCTCAATACATGAAAACAATATCAAGTGTATTCGGGCTCCAAGCATTCAACACGCACGATTTATGTCGAGGTCATACGACCCGATCTAGAATAATATGTACACTGCCGAGGGTTGAGCGGAATGAAGCATAGATGTATCTATTATACTCTCGAGGCGTTCAGCCCGTTCCACAAGAAAAGAGAATACTTTATGAATATCCGATTTAAAGTTTTTATAAGGCTAATACACAAAGAAGCACAATTTCTATTAACGGTCCTGTAAACACCAAAACTCAAGTATGTGAAATTCGGTCTTTACAAGTCCTTTATCAAGTTTCAATATAATTTAGGCTTTTTAATTAACAAGTGGAGTGCAAACATTACAAGTATATCATGATTTGAGTCCTAATTAGAAGCAAATAGTAATTTAAATCACATATGGGGTAAATTCTATTTTACAAGGTAAGGTAAGAGACTTACCTCATCTCAAAACTCACTTTCCAACCCACAAATTCACTCTAAGTCATCAACTTGATGCAGAACGATCTAAAGCTAGCAAAAGGTTATAGAAATTAATCAATATACACTCAAAAGTTAATAATTTAACTATTAGAGTAATTACCCAACCCAAATAGGAAGATTTCTAAAATTCATCCCCCGTCTCACATGCCCGGATTCCAGAATTTTTTTAAGATAATTGTTACTCATAACCTCACGAACTCAAATATATGATTTTCACCCAATTCCATAATTATTTCGTGGTTAAATTCCATTTTTATCAAAACCTAGATTTTTCCACTAAACCCACGATTTCTTCACTTTTTATGCTAAGAATCTACCCAAAATACATGTATTAAACTCATCTCATATAGAAATTACTTACCTCAAAGTGCTACGTAAAAACCCTCTTGAAAGAGCTCCACACCTGCGACCTTGTCCACACTGGCTTCCTCCGCACCTATGATCCCCTTATCGCAGAAGTGAGTCCGCTTCTGTGGACACGTTAACCCCTTCCCCTTTACGCTGCTACGAGCGAGATGCCGCACATGCAGTGCTGCTCATGCGACCATTCCCACCGCAGGTGCGAACGCACCAAATGCCAGCCACCATCAGCTCTTCTCTAAAGTGAAATCAAGCTCTTTCGACCCTCCGAATCCTATATGGGTGCCCCGAGGCCTTGACCAAATATACAAACAAGTTTGTAAACATAAACGAACTCACTCACACCCTCGGAACACAAAAAAACAACATCAAAACTAAGAATCACAACCCAAAACCAAATAGAATCAACTTATGGACTTCAAGTTCTTCCAACTTACTCCGAACGCGCTGAATCATACTTAAACTACTCGAAATGATACCAAATTTGCGTGCAAGTCTTAAATCACTATACAGAACTATTCTCGATCTCGAAATCACAAACGAACCTCAATAATACCAAAACCGACTCCAAACAAACTTTAAAGAACTTGAAAAATCTTCAATGTGCCAACCTTCAAAATTCAACGCTGAAACACTAATGAGTCATCCAAAACCTGATATGAACATACAACCAAGTCCAAAATCATCATACGAACCTATTGGGACCGTCAAATCTCTTTGCGAGATTGTTTCTACAAATGTGTTAATACCCAATTTTTTCCTATATATTTTTAATTGCAAAAATACTTTCAAAATAGCATATGCATGCATATATAAGTATTTCCAAATGTTTTATTATTTTTTCTTAATTTTTAAAGATTTTTCAATTAATTTATCGCCCTATTTTATCCCTAAATATCCAATAATAATTGCCAAAATTATTATTTTTGATGATTAATTTATTGGATTCTCAAATATATGCTAGAATATAGCCAAGATATTTTTTGCATATTTTTAGAAATTCATTTAGTATTTTTAAGCTAAATTGCATATAAATGCAATATTAGCCTCTTTTAATATCTCATTGCGTTTATATTTATAAAAATCAAGCCCAGTATTTTTTAAATTGATAATTATAAATTATAAATTTTTTAATACTTTTAATTTGTTCTCAAAAATTATTTTATTATTTTTTATAAATTAAAATAGGAAAAAGTGGCTATTAAATTATAGCCAGATTTGGCTTTCAGTTGTAGCCTAAATTGAACCCATTCCTCAGCCCAATTTCATACCCAATTAACCCGACCAAAACCCTAAACACACCTACTCGACCCAAAACCAATTAATCATGGCCATTGATCTGAAAGATCAACGGCCCGTATTAGTTCTTGCCTTTTTTAATCCTAAACCACCCCAACCCTAATTGTTTCCCAGAATACGCCGCCCTAAGATCCTCTACTCTCTCAGTAACTCTCAACCAAACCCTAGCCCTTCAACCGCCGACCTCTCTTCTTCGGTCATCTCCGGTGACTTCTCATTGACTTCTACGCCTCCAATGGCTTCTCTCATGCCATGCTTGCCTTCTCTAAGGTCTTCAAGGGACTAGGGCCATACCGACTTGCATCTAGGATCTTTCACTTGTCTGTTCTTGGCTACTCCAGTGTGATTTCAAGCAAAATCATGCTGTATTGGCTACGATCTTTGGGATTCTAGACAGGTTCTTTCATTTCTGTATGGGTTTCCTCTAAAACCCTAATTTCTACCTATATCTCCTAGATCCATACAGATCTAGAAAGATTTTAGTTTGTTCCTTTAATGTTTTACACTGTCCTTGAAACTCTTTTACAAGAATCGTTGATTTCAAGTGTTTTTCACCTTCTTCTAAAATTTAGGATTTCGTAACTTCTTTTAAAATTCATTTAATAGATTCTTTGTGTTTAAACTTCTATTTCTTGTATTATTTTTACTGATTCTATGAGTTTATCACATCTTTAACTCGTGTATGTTTAAAGACCTAATTTTCTAGGTCTCTCCATTTGGTTTTGTATATTAGAAAGATTGATCATTTCTTGTTAGAGTTTCTGTGACTATCTTGGCTCGAATATGTACCTACTGAGTTTTTAGCCTAACTTATATCACCTCTATGTGCTTGTTCTCATATTGACTATTCAAGACTTGCCTCTTTGCTTGCTACTTCTGGTTATTCTTATCCTGCTCTATTTATATGCTAAACAATGTCTCGTGACTTTCTCTTTGATTGATTCTGGATTCCTTATTTTGGGTTTGACTTGAACACCTTCCTTTAAACCTTCGATTCCTACCCTATCTACTCAATTTGATTGATTTGTGTACCTTTTCCACATTGGTTCTTGATTCTTACTGACTATCTCCTTAATTAGAGTTTTTTGAACTTAGCCCTAATTCTTTACCCTATACTTATTGAATCTAAAATCTTTCCTTGTTGGTCGTACATTGATTTCTTTCCTTATTTGTTACTTGTCGTTACCGATTGAACTAATTCCCTTAAATTATGGGAGTGCTTATACTGATTTTTGTTCTAATTAATTATGAATTCCATAATTACTATACTATTATGATTCATGTCTTATTTTACCTACTTTCGAACAACTATATATACATACTCTCCCATTAACATAAACATGAACTTTTTTGGTTCTGAACACACACTTACACTCAGAAAGAAAAGCTCTCTCTTGATTATTACTACTTACTGTCTACTTAGCCGGCTGAAAGCCAAGGCTATACTTTGAAGTCCTGCTTATTTTCTTTACTACACTTTGCTTCTTTAACCAGTATGTTCTGATTGATTTTTAATTTTTCAGCATCAACAACAACATGTTTCTTTACTGTTTCTTTCCTTCTAGTTTGCCTCCTGTTTGTATTTAAATAGTTCCATTATTAATGCATGCTATGTTCTGCCCTTTTGTCCGAATAAATGCTTTTGCTATTTATCATAGCTTGTGGACTTTGAATCCCTATCCCTAATATAGTTGGTATCTATGGTTGGTTTGGGGCATGAAAGCATTGAACATTGCTGTTCATGACTCAAACAGGATCCCTTTGGGATCACAACCTCCATGTTCCTTATCTGTTGTGTGTTCTGGTTGATTTACAGGCATGTCAACACTTCCTAGTCCATGCCCAAAGTTAACCCATGCCTAAGTGTATAGGCTCCTTGTAATGGATTCTCAATCCCCTGCCCCCTTTTGTGAAGTTATTGATTCCCTGAAATATTAATAGCTGTCTCCTATCACCCTTTCCCTCTCCTTTATTCCCTCGTCCCTTAAAACTCTGTTCCTGCACTCTCACTATCTTCTCAAAACTTAAGTTCTGCCCCCCCCCCCCCATGTGAGCCTTGCCTTGGGACCCCATGAGCTCCCTCTAAACTTTGACATATGAGGGCTGGCATTTCCACACTGCACTCATCTATATTCTGGTTGTGTAACTTGGGTGTGAGCACTGCCCGGGGTCCTATTGAGGCCTTTAGGGAACTCTGACATACTCAGGTCTGAGAAAGGCTTTGAAATCAATGGCATTGGCAATGATACGGCTCCTTGCATATCTCATATAGGAAGTCAAATCAGGCTTTCCTATGGTTGTAGATTTTTCTTTTATTCTTTCTTTTGTAATTTGGTATTTTTGGTTTTTAATAAGTTGTAATAAGTATTTGGGATTGGCTAGTAAAAAGGGTTGGGTGATCATGTATTCTCAAGGGTAGAAAGCATGCCTATAGGATTGTTTTCTAAATTCTTTGTGTTTGAGTCTGCATATTAGACACCATGACCATAGGTTTTGTCTCAATTTCTTCATGGCCATTGTCACGCCTAGATAAACTGCTTATAGGACGTATTTAAATTCTGCATGCCACTTAGATATCATGTTTTAGGTTCTAAACGATTGAAAATAAGTGTCATGTTTGTAATGTTGAAATCAGTAACATATAGAAATCATGCCTATAAGGATTCTTAAATAAATCTAATTCGCTTCATTCACATTCACTGTAGATATCATGTTTATAGGCTTTAAATCAGCAATAATAGAAACCATCACCTGCACAACCTGAAACTGATCCGTTTTAAAATCAGTCTATTTTGAATCAGTTTTAATCAACCTAATCCCCTTACTTAACGAGGTTTAGCAAGCATGCCTATAGGATTTCAAGCAATTCGTTACTGTTTCGACACTTTCTGAAATAAAGTATATATCATGCCTATAGGACTCCATTTAAACACTTAGGCAAGCCTTAGGTAATAACATCAATCAAACTGAATTCGCCCCTGTTAATTAGTAACTGCTCCAACTAGCAGGCAGGCCTAATTTGGGCTTCTTATCTGAGGTATCCGATGAATCTGGTTCTGAATCAAACTCCCCCTTATCTCTGGTATTTTTAATCAGACATAAAAAGTTTGTTCAAGTCATGCTAGTTATGTGTTTTTGTTCAAGGAGGTGTATGCGAGCCTTTATCTGTTTATGTGTTCTCCCCAACATGCAGTATATATTTTTATATGTCACCTTAGATTTTATACTTTAAAACAAATCAGCCTAATATCCCTTCCCTTTAGGGATAGTAGTCCTAAGTGCCTCTGGGACTGATAGGAATGGGACGAGTAAAATCATACAATAGTAATCGAGACCAATCCGCTCTTTAGTACCTTAAAAGGGTGGAAAAGGGTAGATATGAATATGATGACCAGTGCGCTAATACCACGTGTAGCCCCTCTATTGAGGAGTGATTACCGAGTATTGCATGGATGTGATTCATATTTTAAATAAACCTAGGACCCTTTTTCCCCTATTTCCCTTTTCTTTTAAAAGCATTGCAACTCCTTGTTTAAAATCAGCTTTAATTGCTCTTTCATACTTTGTTCCCTTTCAAACGTTTATTATTTGAAATCCCCTCTTGTTTGAGCCTTATTTGTTTATATATTAATTGCACCCAAATTCACTATGACAGTCTGGTCGGGAACCACACTAGTGGATCCTGAGGGGTGCCTAACACCTTCCCCTTGGGATAATTTCAAGCCCTTACCATGTCTCTGGTTATCAAAGCATAGTTATAATTGAACCCTGTACGGTGTCCTAATGCACCATAAATCATTAGGTAGCGACTCTTCAAATGCTAAACCCAGTTCCCAAAAGGAATGATTTGTCCTATACCAAATGTCATTAACCCGATTTCGCAAGAAAAAGGGGGGCACGATAGCATGACGACTCTGCTGGGGATCATCTAGGATTTTACCATTTCAGACTGTTTTTGTGAATTTATATTTCTTTATGTGCAATTATTTGTTTAATTCCTTTAAGAATTTAATTTATTTTACAAAGCAAAACTGACTTATCTTCTTTCCCTTTCTTTATTACTGCTTTACTATTATAAACAGCGGTATTTACTGCTTTTTTAAAGATGCAAATATGTGTCAACATGTTTTTTGTTATTATTGCATAATCATGCTCAACATCATATTCCAGTCGTGCCAAACAAATACCATAGCAACGCTTATAATGAGTTGTTGTGCTCTTCTTATATCATTACCCCCTAAATTTGAAAAGGCGTATTTACGGTAAAACCAGTTGTTCAACGGTGTAGTCGACGGTTCCTTGCCTTTCCCCCTTGAGTCGTCCGCTCAAGGGTACCAGTCTAAAACCCCATAGAAACCTTGTTCCATTTAAATTGTACATGCATTATGGTCAAACCTAGATGGATCAATTATGTTTTCCACATAATGATCCTTTAAGATAGCCTTGTCCAAAAGTCCACTGGGTTTCTCGAAACCCAAATGGACATCACCATATTTTGTGCATTTATTTGGAGAACCAAATGCTTAATGCTAATTGTTGATGTTAATAGTCGAGTCCAGTAGGGATAGGGTCTAACCCTTCTGTCTTGCAGATAATGAGGCACGAAATCCCCAGATTCGGCATAGTTACCAACATCCATCCAAGACTGCTAAGCTGGTGGAAAGATCTTCACTCCAGTGATCAGACTCTCGTACAAAAACATCTAGGGAATCTACCTTCCATCCTAGAGATTCAACCCAACAACAAAATCATAGAAGCTGCCACATTGTTTTAGGATTATGAAAGGGCTGTGTTCCGCTTTGGGGATATTGAGATGACACCCTTGCTAGAAGAAATAAGAGGATTGGTCGGTTTGGTATGGGAAACTCCGGGTTTGTTAATTCCTGAGAACCGTAAGGGCAGGGGTTTCCTCAAAATGATGGGTCTGAAGAAGAATCCAGAACTGAGATGCCTAAAAGAATCCTATATCCCCTTTGGATCTTTGTATGAGAGGTACGGCCACAGCAAATCCTACCGTACCTATCTTGACGAGTTTGCCATCACATCATTAGGGCATATTCACCGAAGGGTCTTTATATTCATGTTTTATTTCTTGGGTTTGATTGTGTTTCCAATGAAGAAAGCAAGAATCCATACCAGATTGGCCATGGTAACTAAGACCTTAATGGAAGGAATTGGCGGGCAACCATTCAACATTGTGCCCATGATCATTGCGGAAATATACTGAGCCCTAGCTAAGTGTGAACAGGGATCCAGTCACTTCAAAGGCTGCAATTTGCTACTTCAACTTTAGCTCATGGAGCATCTACAAAAAGGTGAATACCGACAAGAGATTCAACGAAAGGACTAGGACGATCACATCTCTTTCTATCACCCAAAGCAAATGAATTATATTCCCAATATGTTTGCTCAGTCGGAGGATGCCAAATGATGGTTCGAACTGTTTGATAATTTGATCGAGGAGCAAGTACAATGGATGTTATAGTGGTTTCCGACCGAGGAATTCATCGCCCAATCCAGAGACGCGCCTTTTCTAATATTGATTGATCTGAGAAGAATATACCCTTACGTCCCTCTCCGAGTTATGAGGCAAGCTGGTAGGAAGCAGGTTGTACCCAGGGTCGATAAGATGAGTGACTTCGGGGCTGACTTCCAGGATGATGATAGCCCTTACAAGTGCCAAGATCAGCATATGTGGCACTGCAAGATCATCATGGGGAAGGATACCATCAAATCGAATAGATACCATGCTGGTTGTGCTCCCTACTATTCCGGCTGGTTGGAGGATAATCATGATGGTCTGGGCTAGCCTGGGTTTGTTTGAGGTCACAGGATCATAGATGAAAAGGCCGAGGCACAGGTCAAATACAACCAACTGCGCAAGAGGATCCGGGAGTGCGAAAGCGAGTACCGTGAGATACAAGAAGCCAATCAAAAGTTAATTGAGGAGTGGAAGGACATGGCTATCAGTACCAACAGGCGATTGGGATACTAGGAGCGAGGCATAATGGAGCTGGAACGAAAGTTTCTCAAAAGGGTTGAAGACTATCAGAATGTTGAGGGGAACGAAGGCGGACATCTAGTCAGGGCCTACCTATTGCTGGACTTCGCGAGCTGGGGAAGTTGTTCGACAGAGCCAAAGATGTCGAATCTGGGGAAGGTCCTTCAAGGACCAAGTAGATAAGAGTTTATCTTTTCGCTATTTAAAATGTAATAAGGCCAATGTCCATTCGTGACTTTTATTTACTGTTGTTTAGTGTTGATTTGGGGATTCGTCTTATTTTTCTATCAATGAAATGAGGCATTTAGCATCCTGAGCTCTCTAAATTAATTTGTCGCTAGGCCAACCTCGGGCACAAAGAAGTCCCCAAATTAGGATGCATTTTACTTTCTCCCACTATGTATTTAAATATTGCAACACTTTTTATAAACCTAACTAACTTGGTTACATTTTTTGTTTTATTTTTATTTTGTTATTCCTCTCCCCAAAGGTTAGTTCGAGCACTCTGGCAACATCATCCTATTCTACAAGATCCAAGGGTCCTCCACCCACTCCTCCTCTAAGTCCGGTTAAGAGCAAGAACAAAGGCAAGATGGAAGATTTGAACAACGTCAGAAAGAGAATTGAACTGAACGGGTAGAGGTCATTAATGGTCATAATACTCAGGATCCTAAGGAAAATGTATCCCAGCTTGAACAAAAATTGCTAAGGATCCAGGAAGAGCTCGACCAGGTTCAGAATCTGGCAAGTTTGTCATTTTTTCTCAGCACCCCATATATCACCTTTCCCACTACTCAAAACCCTACACCACCCCAAAACATCCCAAAGCAACAAAATCATCCCGCTCCCCATTTCATTCCACCAAAGACACAATGCAACACTTGCCACACCAGATACGACACCCCATTGTTTCTCCTAGAACTCCAAAACTCCTCAAATGACCACTTCCACACACACCATAACACCCCCATCTACGTGGAGACCATGTCACTCTCCACCCAACCCATCTCAGGCACACCAGAGTCTGATGATAAAGATTTGCTTATTAAGAACCTGGCTGAAGAACTTAAGGAATTAACTAGCCGGATATAGGGTGTTGAAGGAAACAAAGGAATTGAAGGGTTGAATTATGAAGAGCTCTGCATACAGCCCGATGTCTAACTGTTCGAGGGGTACAAACCTCCAAAGTTTGAGATATTTGACGGTACAGGTGATCCCAAGGTCCATTTGAGGATGTATTGTGACAAGTTGGTTGCGGTAGGAAAGAGATGAGAGAATCCACATGAAGCTATTCATGAGAGTATAAAAGGAGATATACTATCCTGGTACATCAGCCAGGATCCTAAGAAATGGCCGAGTTGGGTTGGTATGGCCTCTGATTTCATGGACAGGTTTAGATTTAACACAGACAATGCACCGGATATGTTCTACATTCAGAATCTGAAGAAGAAACCTACAGAAATATTTCGCGAGTGTGCTAATTGCTGGAGGTCAGAAGCCGCTAAGGTCAGACCTTCCTTAGAGGAGGAACAAATGAACAAATTTTTGTCTGGGCTTAAGACCCGCAATACTATGTGCGATTAATGATGATTGAAAACCACAAATTTTTTGACATCATCAAGCTGGGGGAACGAATCGAAGAAGGCATTAAGAGTGTTATGGTCACAAACTTCGAGGCCTTGCAAGCTACAAATAAGGCCTTGTTGTCCAGTGGTGTGTCCAAAAAGAGAGACGTAGGAGCTGTGATGGTTGCACAAAGAACCAAATCTCCTATCAAATACCAAACCTACTCGATACCTCCACTCACATATCAGCCCACTCCAAATTACCAAGCACCCTCGCCACCCGCCTATCAACTATCTCCACCTCCTATATATCAGCCTACTTCAACCAGATATTCCCAACCCGCGCATGTTTACCAAACCTACAATACTCAACCATCCCACTATCAGTCACCTCCTACTCGTCAAAACTTCCTTAGACCACGACCAAATTTTGACCGCAGGCCTCCCAAACAATATACAACCATTACTGAACTCATTGACCAACTATATGAGAGACTCAAAGCTGCTGGTTATGTCATCCCCATCCTTGCTTCAACCCCTGAGAATCCTTCTCAGTAAGTTAACCCAAACAAATCCTGTCCATACCACTCCGGCATGAAGGGACACACCATTGACAAATGTCGCTCCTTGAAAGACAAGATCCAGTCTTTGATCGATAATAAGGTTATTGTGGCAAATGAACCCACCCCAAATATCCGCAATAACCCTCTGCCAAACCATAAAGGCAGGGGTATTCACATGATTGAGGTGGAAGATGATTGGGATCCCAAGGGATCCATCGGGTTGATCACAGAAGGCGTGATCCAAAGAAGCCAGCAGTTTCTCTTAACCCCATCATGGTCCAGATTCAACCATCTAAGGTCACTGAGGTAGATATATCTATCCCTGTTAAGTTCGAAGCAGCTCCATCAGCAAAGGCAACAGCACCATTTGAAGTTTCCATTTTGCCACCCAAAGAACATGTCCCATTCGATGTAAAGGTGGCCTCACCAATCCCAGTGGCAATGTCCGTTGTGCCCTCATTCCACACGAAAGCTATACCCTGGGATTACACAGCTAAGGCTAGGAGAAAAGGCAAGGTCAGGTTCGAAAGACTATTGCAGCACAGGGAATGACAAGAATGGGGAGAGTCTACAACCCTGAATACCTAGCTAAGTCCAGCAAACTGGCCTCAAACCGGCCACCCATCATCAAAATAGGTCCAGACGACCTTTGGAGAAAGATACAGGCCAAGGAGTATTCAGTCATTGACCAGCTGAACAAAATACCAGCACACATATCTATCCTCTCTTTGTTGCAGAGCTCCCAGACATACAAAAAATGCTCTGTTGAAGGTGCTGAGTGAAGCATACGTGCCGAATAACATCACCGGCAGAGAAATGGCCAATATGGTAGGACAAGTGCTAGAAAGCCACAAAATCACTTTCTATGAGGATGAGCTACCACCTAAAAGGTTGGGTCACAGCAGAGCCCTGCATATCACCGTACAATGTGAGGACTATTTCATCACCAGGATCTTGGTCGACGGGGGTTCCGGCCTTAACATCTATCTGTTAACGCTCAAGAAGTTGGGCAAAGGTTTTCACAAGATAAAAGAAGGATCTATCAATGTAAAAGATTTTGAACTATCCTATAGGGCCACCATCGGTGAAATCAGCCCGTGTCTTTAGATGGGACCAACTTGGTTCAATGTTAAGTTCCAAGTAATAGATGTACCCGTATCCTACAACCTGATATTAGGGCGCCCTTGGATTCATTATGCGGGGGCTGTGGCTTTGACACTGCATTAGGCTGTGAAATTTGAATGGAATCACCAGGAAGTAATCATTCACAGTGATGGCAGCAACCCCATATACAGTCATCAGACCATCCGGCAATAGGGGGAATAAGAAAGTTAGTTAGGGAGACCTACCACCACATCGAGCGAGTCAATGCTGTTGACACAGATAAATGTTGGTATAAAAAGATCGAGAGTATATTGAATTGGAGTGGGTACGAACCTGGCATATGGCTTGGAAAGAACCTCCAGGGGATGGCTAAACCCATAAAGCTCAAGAAGCATGACACTACTTTCGGTCTGGGATACGAATACACCTGGGAAGAGTTCAACAACTGGTTGCCTCCATGGCACAGTCCTTACTACCTATTGGAACAACCAATACCGCCTTTGGAGTAGACTTTCCAACAGGCTGACGTCGTCTATGGGATGGACGAAGAAGAGGCACTCGCAGTAGTGAAAAAATTATTTTTAGAAGACAATGATATGGATTGTTGTGTTATCCTTGAGGAGAGGGGGAGGAAGGACCTTCCATACAGGCTGTAAGCAGAGGAGCGCGCCTTAATAGCTAGTCTATCAGAACAACCAGAGCCCGACGAGTCTCGGGGTAGCAAGGCCAAACAAGCATCATGCACTGTTTTTTTACTAGTTGATTTTCTTTTCGCATTTTTGTTCTCGCAATAATATCTTCAATGTTCAAAACGATTATCAAAAATTATTAAAAGCATTTCGATTTTTCTTATGAATTACTAATTTTCTCTTATTTACTTCATTTATACAACATTACTATTACTTATCTTGATGAACCAATGACTGTGACATGCAATGAGACAACGCAACAAACAGACATTGATCCATAGGAAGATGATATACCAGAGGAAATTGTTAAAGAATTAGACAACTTTGAGAACAGACCAAAGTCCAACCTGGACAAGACAAAAATGTTAACCTAGGAGATGCAGAAATTGTCAAGGAAACACGAATCAACACTCATTTGTCGCCATCAGAAAGGAAGGAATACAAAGAATTCCTAAGGGAATATGAGGACATATTTGCCTGGTCATATGACGATATGACTGGCCTAAGTATGTCTATTGTGGCCCACAAACTGCCGACTGATCCGACATGTCCGCCGGTAAAGCAAAAGCTCAGAAAACTCAAGCCTGATATGAGTTTGAAAATCAAGAAAGAGGTCACCGAGCAAGTCAAAGCTAAGGTTCTCAAGGTAGTAGAATACCCGACATGGTTAGCCAACATTATACCAGTAACAAAGAAGGACGGGAAGGTCACAATTTGTGTTGACTACCGGGATCTCAACTGGTCCAGTCTGAAAGACGTCTTCCCCTTGCCAAATATACACATCTTGATTGACAATTGCACCAAGCATGAGCTGCAGTCGTTCATGGATTGTTTCGCCGGTTACCACTAGATCTGGATTGGTAAAGAAGATGCTGAGAAAAAGGATTTCATTACGCCGTGGGGAATGTATTGCTACAAGATGATGTCGTTCAGCCTGAAGAATGTAGGGGCCACCTACATGAGGGCCATGACTACGATTTTCCATGATATGATACACAAGGAGATTGAGGTGTACGTAGATGATGTTATCATCAATTCCAAGAAGTCCACTGATCACATGGAAGATTTGAGGAAGTTTTTCAACAGATTACGGAGGTACAACCTAAAACTAAACCCTGCAAAATGTGCATTTGGGGTTCCTACCAGAAAGTTCTTGGGTTTATTGTGAGCTGCCGAGGAATAGAACTGGATCCATCAAACTTCAAATCCATTCAAGAACTACCACTGCCAAAGAACAAGAAGGCCGTGACGAGTTTCTTGGGAAGACTCAACCACATTAGCCGGTTCATAGCACAGTCCACAATCATCTGCGAGCCAATTTCTAAGATGTTGAAGAAGGGCGCCGCTACCAAATGGACCTACGACTGTCAAAAGGCCTTTGACAGAATCAAGGAGTACTTGTCAACACCACCAGTCTTGGTCCCGCCTGAGCTAGATAGAACCTTATTACTCTACCTTGCGGTATTGGACGGAGCTTTTGGTTGCATTCTAGGGCAACATGATGAAACAGGAAGGAAGGAACAAGCCATCTATTATCTCAGCAAGAAGTTCACTCCATATGAGGCCCGGTATTCTCTTTTGGAACGCACCTATTGTACTTTAACTTGGGTCGCTCATAAGCTAAGGCATTACTTCTGTGCCCCTATACTACGTATCTCATATCAAGGATGGATCCTTTAAAGTACATCTTTCAGAAGCCCATGCCCACTGGAAAGCTAGCCAAGTGGAAAATCTTGTTAAGTTAGTTCGACATTGTCTACGTAACTCAAAAAGCGGTCAAGGGACAGGCCCTGGCAGATCACCTTGCAGAAAACCCCGCATATTGAGAATATGAACCTTTGAAAACATATTTTCCCGATGAAGAGGTATCATTCATAGGAGAAGACATTGCAGAATCCTATGATGGTTGGAGAATGTTTTTCGATGGAGCGGCAAATTTCAAAGGATTTGGCATAGGAGCAGTCCTAGTATCAAAAACTGGTCATTATTATCCGGTGTCTGCCAAACTCAGGTTCCCGTGCACCAACAACATGGCCGAGTATGAAGCCTGCATTTTAGGGCTCAAGATGGCCATTGACATGAACAATCAAGTGCTGCTAATAATTGGAGATTCAGATTTACTCATACATCAGGTATGAGAGGAATGGGCAACCAAGAACTCTAAGATACTCCCATATCTGCATCATGTATAGGAGTTGAGAAGGAGGTTCACAAAGATAGAATTCCGACATGTTCTTAGAATTTAAAATGAATTTGCCGATGTATTGGCTACCCTGTCATCCATGATACATCATCCCGATAAGAAATTCATTGACCCCATACCGGTGAATATTCATGATCAGCCAGCTTACTGTGCCCATGATGAAGAGGAAGCAGACGAAAAACCTTGGTTCCATGATATCAAGGAATATTTGGTGAAAGGAGATTACCTGGAGCTTGCCAATCATAACCAAAGCGCATGCTACGGAGATTGTTTAACAATTTCTTTCACAGCGCAGGAATCCTATATAGGAGGACTCCTGATCTGTGATTATTAAGGTACGTCAACGCAAAGGATGCATCCAAGCTTCTAGAGGAGATTCATGCTGGGACCTGTGGTCCACATATGAGTGGTTTTGTTTTAGCAAAAAAGATACTCCGGGCTGGTTACTTTTGGATGACTATGGAGATAGATTGCATCCAGTACGTATGGAAATTCCATCACTGTCAGATTCATGCCGACATGATAAAGGTGCCGCCAAAGGAGCTCAATGCAACAAGCTCGCCTTGGCCATTTGCCGCCTGGGGAATGGATGTCATTGGTCCAATTGAGCCCAGTGCTTCAAAAGGATACATGTTTATCCTAGTAGCCATCGATTATTTCACCAAATGGGTCGAAGCAGCATCCTACAGGGTAGTGACTAATAAGTTCGTGGCAGACTTCGTCCGCGACCGTATTGTTTGTCGATTCGGTATCCCAGATTCGATCACCACTAATAATGGCTCCAATATCAATACTGACCTAATGAAAGGAATGTGCGAAACTTTCAGAATTAGCCACAAGAATTCCACAGCCTACAGGCCTCAAATGAATGGATCTGTGGAAGCCGCCAATAAGAATATCAAGAAGATATTGAGGAAGATGATAGAAAAACACAAGCAATGGCACGAAAATTTATCATTTTCTCTATTGGGGTATCGTACCATGGTTCGTACATCGACCGGGGCAACACCTTATATGCTGGTTTATGGTACCGAAGTCGTCATTCCCGCCGAAGTGGAAATTCCTTACTTAAGAATCATACAGGAGGTTGAGCTCAACGACGCAGAATGGGTAAAAAGTCGGTATGAGCAACTAGCTCTTATAGATTAAAAAATAATGAACGCAGTGTGTCATGGTCAACTTTATCTGAATAGAATGTCCAGAGCCTTCAACAAAAGAGTCAAGCCGAGATAGTTCACGTTGGGGCAGCTAGTGTTAAAGAAAATTTTTCCGCATCAGGATGATGCCAAAGGGAAGTTTTCTCCCAACTGGCAAGGTCCATACATGGTTCATCGAGTTCAGACAGGAGGAGCCCTCATACTTATAGAAATGGACGGAGAAGTTTGGCCAAAGCCGATTAATTCAGATGTAGTCAAGTGTTACTATAGGTGATATCTATGTTTTCCCTATATGATATAATTGAACTATGTTTGACCTGATTCCCAATTAAGAGGGGATTCGTAGGCTGTCTTATGGGTTCGGTCACAATTAAATAAAATTTTCATTTCCCCCTGAAATTGGAAACTGGGACAGAATTTTGAGAAGGACCCTCAAAATTCCGAAGTAATTTCAGCCGATCACTGCATGAGCAGCAGTCTGAAGCATCAACCCATCAAACTGGGGTAGAAATTTGGGGGGGACCCTCAAAATTCCGTAGTAAGAGAGGTTGCAATGTATCTAACCACGTCACAGTCGTTGGTTCATCTAAAAACTATTTTAATTATACATTTATGTTATACTTTTACCAAATAATGCATGGCTATCATCAAAACTGCTTTGTTTAGCGACGCTACCCCATTGACACATGCAGTATCACCAGATCGAAGCCAAGCAGGTCGAGCAGAGCCAGTAGGGATACGAACTAACCCCCTTTTTACAACTTACGATTTTTCTTTGAATGCAGGCACTTAGACTGCGAAATCATCGAATAGAGCTCAGGAATACAACTCTTAGAACTATTGCGCTTACTATTCACACACACTAGTGATGTTTCGTACGTCACAGTGTCCCCAGCAGTCATCATATCGCAATCCACTATCAGCTAAGAAAGCTCTGTTACCATGTGCTATTTTATTTACTGCATAAGGCTACCATTCTACCTTCCGAGACTAAACACTGTCTCCTTCTGCATTTTTTTGCATTGCATAAGGCTTCCATTCTTCCTTCCGAGACTAAACGCTGTCTCCCCCCAACATTTTTCTACATTGCATAAGACTACCATTCTGCCTTCCAAGACTAAATGATGTCCCCATCTGCATCTGTATGGCTGAAAGATTGCCTCATACTGCATCTGCATGGCTGAAAGGTTGCCTCATCTACATCTTCACGGCTGAAAGATCGCCTCATACTGCATCTGCGTGACTAAAAGATCGCCTCATCTACATTTAGACGGCTGAAAAATCACCTCATACTACATCTGCATGGCTGAAAGATCACCTAATTTGCATTTGCACGGTTGGAAGATCGCCTCATCTGCATCTTCATGGCTGAAAGATTGCCTCATCAACATTTGCACGGCTGAAAGATCGCCACCTTATCCATATTTGCATGGCTGAAAGATTGTCTCATACTGCATCTGCATGGCTGAAAGATCGCCTCATACTACATTTGCATGGCTGAAAGATAGCCATCATAACACATTTGCACAGCTAAAAGATCACCACCATACCCCATTTGCACGGTTGAAAGATCGCCATATTTGCACGGCTGAAAGATCGCCACATGCTACTACAACCTTCATGGGCTGAAATATCACCAACTTATCCAAAGGCGTCATCATTCAGAGGCACCATCCTCATAGCCCGAGAACACCATGTCATGGTCTGAGGACCTTTTCAATCTCTTGCATATCATTATTCAAAGGCATCATGGTTCGGAGGCACCATTTTCATAGCCCGAGAGCATTATTTCATAGCCTGCGAATCCTTTATTACATGTTTCATGGCCCAGGACATCATGGCCTACGGATGTCATCCTAACCATCTGAAGGCAGCATTCATGGTCCGATGGGAACTTGCATCATCTCTAATTTTATGCACAATATATGCTTGTATTTTTTCTATTTGCAGGTAAAACCAGCATGCAACAGCCGTCCGGGTAGGAGCCCACTCCAGTGCTCGCAACCACATCAAGCCTAACCATTCCAGTAAGCCGCTCACTCGACCAGCCCAAAATATTGCATCCGTTCTTGAAAAATACCCGTCGGCATACCCCGCCGATAGATACTGAACTATATACGGCCTAATTCCTGTAAGATCAGGTATATGTAGGAAGCTCAGAAGGCAGGGCACAACCTAAACTTCTTCGAACCATCTCGCTCGGTCAAATTTGGCCATCATATCTTTATCCGACAACTCTTTCATCCTTCCCAGGTAAAGAAGGGCAGCCGTTGATACCCAATTTTTTTTAAATATTTTTAATAGGCAAAATACTTTCAAAATAGAATATTCATGAATATATAAGTATGTTCAAATATTTTATTATTTTTCCTTAATTCTTGAAGATTTTTAAATCAATTTATCGCCCTATTTTATCCCTAAAAATCCAATAATAATTGCCAAAATTATTATTTTTGATGATTAATTTATTGGATTCTCATATTTATACAAAAATATAGCCAAAGAAATTTTTGCATAATTTTAAAAATTATTTAGTACTTTTAAGCTAAATTGCATATAATTACAATATTAGCCTCTTTTAATATCTCATTGCGTTTATATTCATAAAAATCAAGCCCAGTATTTTTTAAATTGATAATTATAAATTATAAATCTTTTAATACTTTTAATTTATTCTCAGAAATTATTTTATTATTTTCTATAAATTATAATAGAGAAAAGTGGCTATTTAAATTATAGATAGATTTGGCTTTCAGTTGTAGCCTAAATTGAACCCATTTCCAAGCCCAATTTCATACCCAATTAACCCAACCCAAACCCTAAACATACCTACCCAACCTAGAACCAATTAAATCATAGTCGTTGATCTTTTAGATCAACGACCCGTGTGCCTTTTTTAATCCTAAACCACCCCAACCCTAATCATTTCCCATAATCCACCGCCCTAAAATCCTCTCCTCTCTCAGTAACTCTAAATCAAACCCTAGCCCTTCAACCGCCGACCTCTCTTCTCTGGTCATCTCCGGTGACTTTTCATCGACTCCTAAGCCTCCAATGGCTTCTCTCATGCCATGCTTGCCTTCTCTAAGGTCTTCAAGGGCCCAGGGCCATACCGACTTGCATCTAGGATCTTTTACTTGTCTGTTCTTGGCTACTCCAGTGTGATTTCGAGCAAAATCACGTTGTATCAGTTACGATCTTTGGGATTCTAGACATGTTCTTTCATCTCTGTATGGGTTTCCTCTGAAACCCTAATTTCTGCCTATATCTCCTAGATCCATACAGATGTAGAACTATTCTAGTTTGTTCCTTTAGTCTCTTACACTGTCCTTGAAACTCTTTTACAAGAATCATTGATTTTAAGTGTTTTTCACCTTCTTCTAAAATTTAGGATTTTGGAACTTCTTTTAAACTTCATTTAACTGATTCTTTGTGTTTAAACTTCTATTTCTTGTATTATTTTTACTAATTCTATGAGTTTATCACATCTTTAATTCGTCTATGTTGAAAGCCCTAATTTTCTAGGTCTCTTTGTTTAGTTCTGTATATTAGCAGGACTAATCATTTCTTGTTTGAGTTTCTGTGACTATCTTGGCTCGAATATGTTCCTACTGAGTTTTAGCCTAAATTATTTCAGCTCTATGTGCTTGTTCCCATCTTGACTGTTCAAGACTTGCCTCTTTGCTTGCTATGTCTAGTTATTCTTATCCTGCTCTATTTATATGCTAAACAATGACTCACGACTTTCTCTTTAATTGATTCTGAATTCCTTGTTTTGATTTAGACTTGAACACCTTCCTTTAAACCTTCGATTCCTGCCCTATCTACTCAATTTCATTGATTTGTGTACCTTTTACACATTGGTTCTTGACTCTTACTGACTATCTCCTTAATTAGAGTTTTCTGAACTTAACCCTAATTCTTACCCTATACTTACTGAATTTGAAATCTTTCCTTGTTGGTCGTACATTGATTTCCTTCCTTATTTTTTACTTGTCGTTACCGGTTGAACTAATTCCATTAAATTATGGGAGTGCTTATAGTAATGTTTGCTCTAATTGATTATGAGTTCCATAATTACTATACTATTATGATTCATGCCTTATTTTACCTAGTTTCGAACTACTATATATACATACTCTCCCATTAACATAAACACGAACTTTTTTGGTTTTGAACACACACTTACACTCAAAAAGAAAAACTCTCTCTTGCTTATTACTACTTGTGCTACTGTCTGCTTATCCGGCTGAAAGCCAAGGCTATACTTTGAAGTCCTGCTTACTTTCTTTACTGCACTTTACTTCTTTAACTGGTATGTTCTGATTGATTTTTCAGCATCAATAACAACATGTTTCTTTACTGTTTCTTTCCTTCCAGTTTTCCCTCTGTTTGTATTTAAATAGTTCCATTATTAATGTATGCTATGTTCTGCCCTTCTGTCTGAATAAATGTTTTTGCTATTTATCATAGCTTGTGGACTTTGAATCCCTATCCCTAATATAGTTGGTATCTATGGTTGGTTTGGGGCATGACAGCATTGAACATTGCTGTTCATGACCCAAACTTGATCCCTTTGGGATCACAACCTCCATGTCCCTTATCTGTTGTGTGTTCTGGTTGATTTACAGGCATGTCAGTACTTCCTATTATTGTCCATTCCCAAAGTTAACCCATGCCTAAGTGTATAGGCTCCTTCCAATGGATTCCCAATCCCCTGCCCTCTTTTGTGAAGTTATTGATTTCCTAAAATGTTAGTGGCTGTCTTCTATCACCCCTTCCCTCTCCTTTATTCCCTCAGCCCTTAAAACTCTATTCCTGCACTCTCACTATCTTCTCAGAACTTAAGTTCTGCCCCCTCATGTGAGCCTTGCCTTGGGACCCCATGAGCTCCCTCTGAACTTGGACATGTGAGGGCTGACATTTCCACTCTGCACTCATCTATATTCTAGTTGTGTAACTTGGGTGTGAGCACTGGTCGGGGTCTGTGATGACCTGACTCGTTGTCTCATGAATTAACGTATCATTTCCTTCATTTTTAGTGTCTTTATGCTTCATTATCCGTATCTTATATGATCGAGTTGGTTTGGAGAGGTTTTGGTAGGAAATGAGACACTTAGTCTCTTTAAGGAAGGTTTGGTTTGGAAAAATGTCAATCGGATGTTGACTTATGAGTTAGAGGGCTCGGATATGATTTCCGGTGATTCATTTAGCTTCGGGGGATGATTTTTGACTTAGGAGCGTGATCAGAAGTGATTTTGGAGGTCTGTTGTAGAATTAGAATTGAATTGGCGAAGTTAGTATTTTGGCGAATTCTGGTTGATGGATGAGATTTTGATCCGAGAGTCAGCATAGAATTCTGAGAGTTGTTGTAGTTTCGTTAGGTGATTTGGGATGGGTGTGCAAAATTTTAGGTCATTCAGAGGTGTTTTGGTCAGGTTTTTTATCAAATGCGAGTTTCGGAAGTTTTAGAAGAACTTAGGCTTGAATACGATGTAATTTGATGGTTTTGGTGTTGTTTGAGGTGTTTTGATGATTGGAATAAGTTTGAATGGTGTTTAGGATGTTTTGGTGCTTTTGGTTGAGGCCCCGGGGGCCTCGGGGTGATTTCGGATGGTTAGACGGAAAGTTTTGGACTTGGAAATGTAGCAGAAAATGCAGCAGTCAGTGCACTAGGTTTTTGGCCTTCGCAAACGCGAGTGGGCCATCCTGTTCGCGTAGAAGGATTTGGGGCCCTGGGGTTTTTGTTCTTCGCGTTCGCAACTGGGTTCGAGTTTTTGTTCATCTCGTTCGCGGGCTGTGCTTTGTGTTCGCATAAGAGGAATTGAGGTCCCGCAATTTTTGTTCTTTGCGTTCGCGGCATCAGGCTCGCGTTCGCGTAGTTGAATCAGGCAAAGCATCGCGTTCATATGTAAGGACCGCATTCGCGAAGGGTAATTTGGTCTGAGGCAAAGTTTTTTCATCGCGAACGCAAGTGGGCCCTCACGTTCGCATAAAGTTAAAAGTCACTGGGCAGAATGGTTTTTAATACCATTTCCTCCGCGAGCTAGGTCACATTTTCCTCCATTGTTGAGCACCTTGAGAGCTTTTTGGGTGAAATTGAAGAGTGTTTTGACTGGGATTGATTGGAGGTAAGCCCTATGAAATAAAAACATGATTTAATTGTAGAATCAACCTAGAAATTCATGAAAACTTGGCAAAAATGGGAAGAACTAGGGCTTGAGTTTTTGAAATTTTAAATTGGAATTTGAAGGGCCATTTGAGCTCGGATTTGAGAGTTCTTGATATGTATAGACTCGTGGAGAGATAAGGAACCCGTTGATGTGAAAATTTCTGAGTTTTGAGAAGTGGGCTCGGGGCTCAAGTTTTGCAAATTTTGGGATCTTTGATGTTTTTTGATTCTTTTCGATTGGGTTATGTTCTCTTAGCCTATTATGACGTATTCGTTGTGGTTTTGGTCAGATCTGACGTGCGAGGGGGCCTATTTGAGAGGCAAGGGTATAGCAAGCTAGAGATTTGGCGGCTTGAGGTGAGTAATGATAGTAAATGATGTCCTGAGGGTTTGAAACCCCGGATTGCACAACGTAGTGCTGTATTGAGGTGAAACACGCACTTAATGACGAGCACAGGGTTATTTACTATTGGGGGATTGTGACTTGGTCCGTCCTGTTTGGTGTTTTTATCGCGTATTTGACTGAGATATGTTTGTTATCAACATGATTTGGGCTTATTGCCATATTTTGGGCTTCATGCCAACTCTTTGATCCTTCGTGGACTTCTATCACTGTTTTCTTACTATTTTGATATATTACTTGAACTCAGTCCTATCGATTAATACTATTTTACTAATGCCCGAGGGGCTTGTGAAGATTTCTGAACTGAGTGAGGCCGAGGGCCATATGTAAGGATATGCTGAGTGATATGAGATGCTTTATATGCCATGAGGTGGCTTGAGTGATGGGATGCCGAGTGATATGAGTCCGAGTGCCGAGTAATGATGCCACAAGGTAGCTTGATATAGCGTTTGGGCCGTAAGGGGCCCCTCCGGAGTCTGCACACCCATAGTGAGCGCAGGTACCCATATGATCTGAGAGTGAGCCCGAGGGGATGATACTACGCTGAGTGACTGATACTGAGCCCGAGGGGCTGATACTATTCTGAGTGACTAAGAGTGAGCCCGAGGGGCTGATACTATGCTGAGCGATTGATACGGGGCCCGAGGGGCAGATACTACTCACTATTTACTTGTTGTTTTACCTGATTTACCTGTTTTTAAAAGGATATTTCATTTGATTCTTTACGGTTTTACTGCTTTAAGTGATTTACTGCCTGGTATAGAATTGCCTTGTGCATTTATGTGTTTTCATGCTTTTAGCCATTATTTATTATTATCACTCACTGGGTCGGAGTACTCACATTACTCCCTGCACCATGTGTGCAGATTCAGGCATAGCAGAGTCCGCACCTGAGCGCTAATTCCTTCCATACCGTGCAGCGATTTGGAGTTTAGAGGTAGTTGTTGACGTCCGTAACCCCTTGTCTCCCCTATCCTCTATCATTTATGTTTTCTGCAGACTATTGTATCAGATTTTATACCTTGTAGACTTATAGCAGACTCTGTAGTAGCTCATGATTTGTGAAACCCCGATTTGAGCTGTGTCGGGATGGTTTTCCCTTGTTATTATCGCTGTTTCCGCAATATTGGTTATCTTAAGCATGTTTTAGTCTTGTTAATGTTAATGGATTGCTTAAAAGAGGTGTTGCATTATTATGGCTGGCCTTGTCTTCACGAGAGGCGCTATCACGGTCGGGGTCGGGGTCGGGGATTGGGTCGTGACAGGGTCCTATTGAGGCCCTCAAGGAACTCTGACACACTCAGGTCTGAGAAAGACTTTGAAATCAATGGCATTGGAAATGATACGGTTCCTTGCATATCTCAGATAGGAAGTCAAATCAGGCTTTCCTATGGTTGTAGATTTTTCTTTCGTTCTTTCTTTTGTAATTCAATATTTCTGGTTTGTAATAAGTTGTAATAAACATTTGTGGTTGGCTAGTAAAAAGGGTTGGGTGATCATGCATGCCTATAGGACTGTATTTTAAATTCTTTGTGTTCAAGTCTGCATCTTAGACACCATGACTATAGGGTTTGTCTCAATTTCTTCATGGTCAATGTCATGCCTAGATAACCTACTTATAAGAGGTATTTAAATTCTGCATGCCACTTAGATATCATATTTTAGGTTCTAAATGACTGAAAATAATTTTCATGTTCGTAATGCTGAAATCAGTAACATATAGAAATCAAGCCTATAGGGATTCTTAAATAAATCTATTCATTCACATTCACTGTAGATATCATGTTCATAGGCTTTAAGTCAGCAATAATAGATACCATCACCTGCAGAACCTGAAACTGGTCTGTTTTAAAATCAGTCAGTTTTGAATCAATTTTAAACAACCTAATTCTCTTACTTAACGAGGTTTAGCATGCATGCCTATAGGATCTCAAGCAATTCGTTACTGTTTTGCCGCTTTCTGAATTAAAGTAGATATCATGCCTATGAGACTCTGTTTAAACACTTAGGCAAGCCTTAGGTAATAACATCAATTAAACTAAATTCGCCCATGTTAATTACTAACTGCTCCAACCAACAGGCATGCTTGATTTGGGCTTCTTATCTGAGGTATCTGATGAATCTGGCTCTGAATCAAACTCCCCCTTATCTCTGGCATTTTTAATCAGACATAAAAAGTATGTTCAAGTCATGCTAGTTATGTGTTTTTGTTCAAGGAGGTGTATATGAGCCTTTATCTGTTTATATGTTCTCCCCAACATGCAATACATGTTTTTGTATGTCGCCTTAGATTTTATCCTTTGAAACAAATCAGCCTAATATCCCTCCCCTTTAGGAATAGTAGTCCTAAGTGCCTCGGGGACTGATAGGAATGGGACGGGTAAAAGAATACAATAGTAATCGAGACCAATACGCGCTTTAGTACCTTAAACAAAGTGAAAAAGGGTAGATATGGATATGATGACCGGTGCGCTAATACCACGTGTAGCCCCTCTCTTGAGGAGTGATTACCGGGTATTGCATTGATGTGATCTATATTTTAAATAAACCTAGGATCCCCTTTCCTTTATTTCCCTTTTCTTTTAAACGCATTGCAACTCCTTGTTTAAAATCAGCTTTAATTGCTCTTTCATACTTTGTTCCCTTTCAAACATTTGTTATTTGAAATCCCCTCTTGTTTGAGCCTTATTTGTTTATATGTTAATTGGACCCAAATTCACAATGACTGTCTGGCCGGGAACCACACTAGTGCATCCTGAGAGGTGCCTAACACCTTCCCCTTGGGATAATTTCAAGCCATTACCCTGTCTCTGGTTATCAAAGCATAGTTATAATTGAACCATGTAAGGTGTCCTAATGCACCATAAATCATAAGGTGGCGACTCTCAAAATGCTAAACCCAGTTCCCAAAAGGAATGAGTTGTCCTATACCAAATGTCATAAACCCGATTTCGCGAGAAAAAAATGGGTGCGACAAAATGTTAACCCAAGTCAAACATAACCCTTTTAAGCCAATATTAAGGAACTAAGTGTTCTGATTTCAACCCAAAGCCTACCAAACTCGAACTAATCATCAAGTCATAAAATAGTAAAAGCACAAATGAGGAGTCTTATTTAAGTGAACAAGGTTCTAGAAAGAAAAACGATCGGTCGGGTCGTTACATTCTCCACCTCTTAAATAAACGTTCGTCCTCGAACAGGTCTAGAATCGTACCTGGAGTGCCGAATGAGTGTGGATATCTGCTCCACATGTCCTGCTCGGTCTCCCAAGTCGCCTCCTCTACTAGTTGACCCCTCCACTGAAACTTTACCATAGAAATCTTCCTGAACTTCCTATCAACAATAGCAACTGGCGAACCTTCCTATCAACAATAGCAATTGGCTCCTCCTCATAACCCAGGCTCTCATCTAACTGAACCGTGCTGTAGTATAATATATGGCCTGTTGGCATGATACTTTTGGAGCATGCACACGTGGAAAACGGATAAACTTCTGATATACTGGGGTCAGGATAAGCTCATAAGCAACCTCCCAACTCGTCTCAACACCTCAAATGGACCTATAAACCTTGGGCTTAACTTGCCCTTCTTCTCGAACCTCATAGTTCCCTTTATCGGTGAGACTTTGAAGTGAACCTTCTCGCCCACCATAAATAATAAATCACGCGCCTTCTGATCTGTATAAATCTTCTGTCTGGACTGTGCTATGCAAAGTTGCTCCTGAATCAACTTTTCCTTTTCCAAGGCATCCTTGACCAAATCAGTACCATATAACTTAGCCTCGTTGGGCTTAAACCATTCGATGGATGAATGATATCGCCGACCATATAAGGCCTCAAAAGGATCCATCTCAATGCTAGAATGATAAATATTATTGTAAGCAAACTCGGCCAAAGGCAAGAATCGATCCCATTTCCCTCCGACGTCAATCACACATGCCCTGAGCGTATCCTCCAAGATCTGAACCGTCCGTTGTGACTACCTGTTGGTCTATGGATGAAAGGCTGTGTTGAGATTTACCTGGGTCCCCAACTCACTCTATACTGCCCTCTAGAAATGCAAAGTAAACTGAGGGCCTTTATTTGATATGATACAAATAGGCACAACATGAAATCGAACAATCTCCTAAATGTAAATCTTGGCCAAACTCTCTGAAGAATACGTTGTCACAACCGGAATGAAGTGTGCAAACTTGGTCAATCTATCGACAATGACCCAAATTGCATCAAACTTCCTCAAGTCCGCGGCAACCCAACTACGAAGTCCATAGTAATGAGCTCCCATTTCTACTCAGGTATAACCATCTGCTGGAGTAGGCCACCTGGACTCTGATCATATTTAACCTGTTGGCAATTTAGGCACCTCGCTACCTACTCAACTATATCCTTCTTCATCCACCGTCACCAATAATGCTTTCTCAGGTTGCGATACATCTTTGTAGCACCTGGATGAATTGAATATTGAGAACTGTGTGTCTCCTATAGAATCTTTTCCCTCAATCCATCTACGTTAGGGACACATAGCGACCCTAGAGTCGCAGAACACCATCCTCACCGATAGTAACTTCCTTGGAACCACCATATAGTATCGTCTCCTGAGAACCAATAAGTGCGGGTCGTCGTACTAACGAGCCTTGATCTGGTCAAATAGTGAAGACTAGTGACGACGCGTGCAAGAACTCGGTTGGGCTCTAAAATATCCAATCTCACAAGTATATTAGCCAAGGACTGAATGTCCAAAGCTAGTGGTCTCCTCTGCTGAAATGAATGCCAAACTACCCATACTCTCTGCCTTTCTACTCAAGGCATCCGCAACCACATTCACCTTCCCGGATGATAAAGGATGGTAATATTATAATCTTTTAGAAACTCAAGCCACCTGCGCTGCCTCAAATTGAGATCCATCTGCTTGAACAAATGATGCAAGCTGCGATGTTCAGTGTAAACCTCACAGGACACCTGATCTGAACATACTGCCAAGTCTAAAATCATCATACAAACCTATCGGGGCCATCAAATTCCGGTTTCGAGTTCGTTTACTACAAATATTGACCTAAGTCAAACTTAACCCTTTTAAACCAATATTAAGGAATTAAGTATTCCGTTTTCAACCCGAACTCTTCCAAATGCGAACTAACCATCCCCGCAAGTCATAAAATAGTAAAGGCACATATGGAGAGTCTTATTTAAGAGAACAGGATTCTAGAAAGCAAAACGACCTGTTGGATCATTATAGTGGGGTCAGGCAAAGCATAATGTGGATCAAGAGGAGGCATTAGAGACAAATAAAGAAGGAACTAGTCATGGCAGTGTAGGGGCCATGATATACTATACATGGCAAGTTAGGAATTGGAAACAACTTAGGAACATAACTATAAATGCTAATTTTGTTACAGGACATATACATAAGGAAACAAATATAGATTTGAGACTATACGGGTTATAAAAAGAGCTCGTAGATATCAAGTGTTATTTTAAAGATTATGTAATTAGAATTTCCAGTGAGGCCTAGATGACTATTAACACCCTTACTAGATGGTTGTTGTAGTCATAGGTGTTCTTTAGGTGTATTGGTTTTGTTTGTCCATGCAAATATTTCATAGTTATTACCAAAAAAAAAAAGAAGAGTTAGAACAAAAGGAAAACTAAAGTTAGCGAGAAATGCCGAAGGTAGTTCTTGTGAGGAAAATTTTATTTTTTGTCTCGTACAACTATTGGCATCTTTTTTGTTTCACAGTTTTGTGGATCCAGTTTTTTGCGGATTCAGAAGTGTAAGATTGGGATCTACAAATTTGTGAGACAAAAAGGAACATCGTACAACTAATGTCAGTTGTGTAAGACACACAATAAAACTTCTCTTGTGATAATTATAAGTCCTGAGGGCTACTTCTGAGATTGAAAAGACAAAGACAAGGATAAAAAACAACGGAGAACAAGTTGGTTGTGGTCTAGAAGATGAAGGCAGCAGCTAGAGTCGCCGAAGCTGTTTGTAGTGGCTAAAGTGTAGGCACTTTATTGTGCGGCTCCTCACTTTACTATGCGACTCCGCACTTTCCAGAAGAAATGAAGCTGAAATATTCTAAGTCAAAGAAATCTACCAAACTGTGTCAAACATGGGAACAAAGGGATTATTTCTAGTTAGTATATAGTACTAGATGCACAATACACGTATGGGTCGTTTGGTTGGAAAGAAATTATCACGGGATTAGTTATACTGTAATTTTATCCCAACCAAACATAGAATTAACTCATCTCAAGTTTAATTCCGGGATTAATTATCTTTTATCCCTCGTACCGAACGAGCTCTTAGGGGTGGTTTGGTCAGGATTAGTTATCCCACCATCCCATAGGGATAAAACTAACACTACAATCCCATGATTAGTTATATAGCGATTTTATCTCAACTAAACATGGAATAAATTCATCTCAAATTTAATCCCGAAATTAATTATCCCTTATCCCTTATCCCTTATCCCTTGTACCAAACAAACCCTTATTCTCCTCCTTAATGGATTAGATGTATTGATATACTAGAAGAAAATGAAACATGAAAGAAGATGAGGGAGAAAAGGAGAGAAGGGGGTCATTACAAAGTAATTTATCAGTTCAAAAGGAAACAATTCCAATTGTCAATGGCATAGTGATGCACTTCATTGACACTTTTACATTAGAGTTAGAACTACGAATAAAATATGTGCTTTTCTTGTTCCAATGAAAATGTTAGATGCTACCTTGACAAGAAACCTCAAGAAGCCATAAGCAGTGCTACAGTTCCATAGATGCCTTTCCCATATGCAACATTCATGTCATACCAAAAGAAAAGGAAGAAGTGTGACCTTTGTGTCATGTATTCAATAATGTCACACTAAGTCATTGAACTGCCTCATGCATAGGGCCTACAAAAGATTTCTGAATTGAAAGACAACTATGTAATGCATTGCAAGTGGAGAATAGTTCATCTAAGTTGCAGAACTTGCATTCTGTAGATAGTAACAAATTTAAAAAAGGAAGTACTAGTATAACGAGGAAAGGGTTTATGTTATATATCTAGAATAATTACTAGCACAATCTTGACTTTGATGTATATTTTCATTTGCTTTGTCAATCATCAACTTAATTCAAATAAGTTACGCATTCCCTCTTCTATTTTGCTTTGTTTCGATTCATGTTCAATATTAGTATGACGCCTTATTATAATTGAATTGTTTTTATATTGACCGTTAACTTACTTGATTCTCTGACTTCATTAATACTTGGAACAAGTTATTGTATAGGTCCAAATTTGGCAACCACGACCATTACTAAGTACGATCCATTACTAAGTACGATGAGGAACGAGGTTATCATGGTATAGCATCCAATGGTCATCATGGTAGAAGGCAACGACCAATGGCAGTTAAGTTAATGCATGACGTCCGCGGTAGAGTAAGCATAGTAGGAGACAATAAGAATATGCTTTTCGAATATTCTCTATTTTGTACCTTCTTTAGGGTTTCAGAGGGGATTATCCCTTATAAATAGGAAGAGTCAATGAAGAAGGGGAAGGGGGGGGGGGGGGGGGGG
>MU754361.1:74064-86055 GCA_026770625.1 Nicotiana glauca
GGGAGGGAATACAAAATAGCACTAATCATCTTAGAGAAAATACAAAGGCAAACTTATATGAAAATTAGTATCATTGTTCTTTATTGGAAAGGATCCAGATTCCTGCAATCATTTCATCCTTATTACTTATCCAAGCCAATCGTATTTATTAAGTTTGATTGCGCATTTAAAGTTATCACATTTATGAGCATTCATTTGATTCCAATATACTAGGAAGCACCATTCATCTTGCTCATTTCTTTCATCACTTAATCAAGATTTTATTGTGCTTGGCTAAGATTTACCCCATAATCTTCATTAATTAATTTAATCAAAAAAGATTTCGACATTTTTTGGTCAAACAATTTGGCGCCGTCTATGGGAATTTCTTTAGCTAAGATTTTAGTTTCATCTAGATCATAAAAAGGGATAGTCACCTATTCCTAGCTTTGCATAAACTAACAATGGCAGGAAAAGGAGATGCAAGGATAAAGGCAATAGCAGGTGTCACAACCAACATCCTGGACACCATCAACGAAGACGGCAGGGAAGATAACGAAAATGTGACACCAAGCGCTACACCGAGGGGAGACACTTCACCTACTCCGCATGAAAGCGTAACTGTTTCGCGCAAGAAGGTAGCCTCCACGTTAATAACAGAAGAGGCACCACCGGTGGTAAAAAGATTGTTGGAAGAGTAGCTGACAAGTACTCTGAACAACATACTTGATAAACCCGCTCAAAGAGAGAATAGAGACATTACACACACAGATGTCGTAGCAATCATCGGCGAACTAGATACCCTCTGCACTGGTAACACTCATACTATTGTTAACACAGGTAATGACGCACTCGCTGCCATCCTAAAGAACATGGAGGAAATGGAAAATGAGAATAAGGCGCTCCATGACCAGATAAAGGAGCATCAAGAAAGGGTCGACAAAATACCAGGCGCCCTAAAGTTGTTGCCAAAACGGGACGTTGGTCGATTTATCAAGCAACCATACAATGAAGAAGCAGCCTCCCACGCCATTCCAAAAACCTTCAAAGTGCTATCATACCTGAGGATATACGATAGTACTATGGACCTAGAAGATCACATCATCTACTACGTCACAATCGTAAAGGGCAATGATCTTTCACAAGAACAAGTATCATTAGTGCTACTGAAAAAATTCGGATAAACCTTAACAGGGAGAGACCTTACTTGGTACTTGCAACTATCAGCACAGCTAATAGCAACATTCGAAGAAATGGAAAACAAGTTTGTCACTGCTCATACAGGAGCTAAAAAGGAGGAAGCAACGGTAAACGACATTTTTGCCGTTAGACAGATGCCCAGCGAGGGACTCAGGGACTTCCTAGCCTGATTTAATAGGGTGAGAATGATCCTACTAAATGTGTCAGAGGAAATGGCGGTAGCAGCCTTCCAGAATGGGTTAAACAGGAGTGGGTTGAGAGAGACCAGAAAGCTGTTAAGCAAGCTCATGAAATACACTCCCACCACTTGAGAAGAAATCCACAATGCCTATTGCACCGAGGTAAGGGCCGATGAGGACGAACTCAATGGTCCAATCCAGCGGCTGACGTCAGTTCAAACTGAAGCAAGGAAAGATCGTCGCAATGATGGTCGAAGGGACTAGCACCCCATCTCAGCCAAGAGAGACATCGGCCCTACATCAGGGCACCCATCCCACCTCCTCCGCGGCACACATATGTCCCACCTCGACATATCGTGCCTCACCAAAACGAAAGAGGTATGCCTCCGCTCTTATCTACTCACAATTTTTTTGTTTCTACTGCAGAAATAGTGTGCGCACTAGATAAGCTCGGTCCAAAGGTGCAATGGCCGAAAAAAATAAAATCCGACCCGAGCACTCGGAGGTCGAATGTTCTCTATGAATTCCACCAGGAAAGGGGTCATAAAATTGAGGACTGCAAAGGTCTGCGGCAGGAGGTAGTAAGAATGCTAAATCAGGGACATCTGAAAGAACTATTGAGCGACCGGGGACGAGTTAACTTTGCTCGCGGACGCGAACAACCCCAAGGACCCCCAAAATCATCATCTCCCGTTCGTACCATATAAATGATCATCGGTGGAGGCGACAACACAATAGTCAACCACGTGAAGTTCACTACTGCGCACAAACTCAAATGGTCAATCACTCATAAACGATATGATGTTCTCGAAGATAGTATCATCTTTGATAAATCAGATACCGACGGTTTGTCTTTCCCTCACTACGATGCCCTTGTTATCACTTTATGAATTGCAAATAATGATGTAAAAAGAATAATGGTTGATGACGGAAGTGGTGCGTGTATTATCCATCCTCGAGTCCTCATACAAATGAGACTCAATGATAAAATAATACCGCATTGCATAATACTAACGGGTTTTAATAATGCAGTCGAACAAACTTTTGGAGAGATAGTGCTGCTCATCCTAGCCGGAGGAGTCACCTTGGAAACGACATTTCACGTCATGGATCAAGATACAACCTACAACGCTATAATAGGGCGCCCATGGATACACGTCATATGATCAGTCCCATCAAGTCTCTATCAAGTAATCATGTTTCCTACTCCATGGGGGATATTTAGCATCTGGAGTGAATAACGCACCACACAAGAGTGCTATCGCATCGCCCAAGATTGTGCACATACCCTACAGCTGAAAGGAGCAAGCGCGGAAGCATAGCAATCAGCAATTTCGGTAACCAAACTTAATGTACAGATAGACGCTATCAAGGATCCCGACATCATAGAGGCCTCCGAGTTGATCATAGAAGACCTCGACCCCGTCCAATTAGACGACAATGACAGCATGAAAAAGGCTTATATCGGGCACAATCTCTCAAAACTAGGTAAATTCCATAAATTCTTAACTGACAGTGCCAATTTGTTTGTCTTCTCCCATTCAGATATGCCGGGCATCCCAAAAGATATCGCCACGCACAAATTGAATGTTGACCCCCTCTAACCACATGTGTGGCAAATGAGGAGAAAGTTCAACGCCTCAATCAACGATGCAGTCAGCGAAGAAGTTGATAAGCTGCTCGCCAATGGATCCATTCGAAAGTCAAAGTATCCCTAGTGGGTCGCCAATGTGGTCAAGGTAAAGAAGAAAAATGGAAAGTGGCGGATGTGCGTTCATTTCACAGACCTAAATAAGGCATGCCCGAAATATTCCTTTCCATTACCGCACATCGATCAGCTCATCGACGCAATAGCGGGGCACAAGTTGCTAAGCTTCTTAGATGCCTACTCAGGTTATAACCAAATCTTAATGGAAGAAAAGGACCAAGAGAAAACTACTTTTATCACTCAACAGGGAACATACTGCTACGGAGTCATGCCATTCAGACTTAAGAATGCGGGAGAAACCTACCAAAGGTTAGTCACCAAAATGTTCAAAAACCAACTCGGCAAAATAATGGAGGTCTACATCAATGACATGCTGGACAAATAGAAAAGGAAAGAAGATCACGTCGATCATCTGAAGGAGGCCTTCAACATACTAAGGCAGTACGACATGAAACTAAATCCTAAAAAATATGCCTTCGGCGTAACATCGGGCAAATTCCTCGGCTTCCTAGTATTGCAAAGAGGCATCGAGGTCAATCCAGATCAGATTAAGGCCATCGAAGGAATACCGAAAATGTTGACAAGCAAAAAGCAGTATAGAAATTAACGGGTCGGATAGCCGCCCTATCAAGGTTCATCTTACGGTCATCAGATAGATGCCATAAGTTTTTCAATGTGTTAAAGAAAGACAACGGACTTCAGTGGAATTCAGAATGTGTTGACGCCCTAAGAAAACTGAAAGCATACTTGTCCTCAACGCTATTACTCGCCAAGGCGGAACCAGGCGAGTGCCTTCTGGTCTATCTAGCTATCTCCGAAGTCGTAGTAAGCACAGTTCTAGTCCATGAAAACAAAGGTATGCAATCTCCAATCTACTATATCAGCAAAACCTTAATTTATGCCGGAACAAGGTATCCCCACCTCAAACAATTGGTTCTAACATTGGTCATAGCTTCATGAAAGTTTAGACCATATTTTCAATATTACCCCATAAAGGTAGTGACAATTTTCCTCTCAGAAGCATCCTGCACAAACCCAAACTATCGGGCAGATTGGCCAAATGGGCCATAGAATTGAGCGAGCACGATATAACATATCAACCGCGAACTGCAATAACATCACAAGTGCTCACCAATTTTGTTGCCGACTTCAGTACAGAAATATTTCTCGAGGTAGAGCAAGAAGCACTTCGCACTTCCCCTGGATGACCCGACCTCTGGGTTCTCTATACTGAAGGCCACGATCGAGTTCTCGGCGTCAAGGCTCATCGAGGTCCAAATCGAAGGAAGTAGGGCCCTAGATCAGGATAAGAGAAGAGGTCTCTTAAGCACACGGCTACACCTGACAGGGCCGGTCTATCTATAGCCTATTGAGAGGACTTGCGTCAGGTCGTCCCATCTTTCTACTCTTGTAAATAATATATACGTACTTTACTGAGTCCCATCTCCTATATAAGGGGGACTCACAATTCCTTGTAAAGGATTGATATTGCTCCACTTCTCCATAATGCAATAATATATCTCTCTCTCTCTTTCTTCTAAATTATCAGTGTTTTTCGACCCCGAGGTCGCCCTAGCATTTTATTGTTCTTCATTTGTTCTTCATAATTTTAGCTTAAGATTGATAGTATAGAGCCTTATTTATTTACATTTTTAACTGTTATCCCCTTCTCGACTACCCTTGATAAGCCCGAGATAGGCTCGAGACCTGGCTCCGAGGTATCTACTGGCTTGCTTTACGCCTGGGAACATCCCCTCACTAGTTCGATTATCACTTTGGCTAACTCGATCTCTACTGTCTTACTTCACATTTTAGCACCAATCACCCTTATAAACTAGCTCGGAAATAGATCATGTATTTTTAGAATCCTATTTTACAAATTTTATTGTTGTTACCATTTCACGGTAAACAGTTAAACACCCACCGTGGGGCTAAAAATAATAGTGATTATTCTCTTGTTAGTTTCGTCACTTAAACGAACAATATCTTTCACACTTTTTCTTGCCCAAGATATTTCGATTTCAGGTTAATAATCAGCTCGATAAGGGAAATCGAGGACGACAACCCCAAAAAATCGCAAAGAGGACAGTATGGCCGTTCTAACGACTGGCACGACATCGCATGACCTCAATAACATGCCTAGATCGTTTCGAGCAAACACAGATTCGTACGACGCATAGCGGGGTTATGAAGTCTCGCGCACTGATGGCAGCATTCAATACGTTAACCAATAGGAAGCCCAAAAAATCCCAGCCCTGGTAGAACGGGAAGTTAATCTTCGTATTATTTTTGAAATATTGCAGGAACAACATTTGGCTACCTGTCAGCTACAAAGCCGCTTGGAGATTCTCAGCGCGACAGCACCCAAAATATCTCCTCACTTCGGGCTAGTACCTGAGATATCGGGCAACGACAAACCAACAACCTATCCTATGGAAGTAAGGATGCTAGAAAACACTATCGTAAAGATCAACTCATGCTCGTGGAGACTCCTACAACAATCGTCTCCCAGAGATACGATCTCGGGACTCACTTTGCAAAAGTCAGAAACAACAAAATTCCCTGGGAGTGACAGGACCCCAAGACCTCACAGGTGCACCACCACTCAAGCACGCCTATCCAGGAATGGCAACCTCTAAAATGAGGAACTCGGGCCTGTCTCGATAAGGAGATTGGAAGAAATTCCCAGAGAAGAAACCACGACACGACATCATTGTTCGACATCTAATCTTGAGGACCCGCTCACCCTACTAGCGGGATCCGTGGAAGCACACCAACGCCATCAAAATAATGCCAAAAGAGCTCAATGTGCCAGAGGCCGGGAGAAGAAGAAGAAATAAAATATCATGGGAAGTCGCACCTCGCTCTCCGACAAGACAAACGAGACCGCTCCCAGTCCTGAATAGTGGGATGGCACGGACCTTCGCCCAAAACTCAAATAAAGCATATACGGCGGCTCCGGAGCATTTCAGGCGAAGCTTGATCGAATATCTGGTCGAGACTTGGTCATACCAGCAACCAACACCAGACCCAAGTCAGAGACGTGGATAACCCTCAAAAAACCTCCTCGGGATCGGCGTATCCAGGCAGATTCCCAGCAGAGAAGCCGACACTGAATGAATGGAGCCATCATCCAAATGACACAAGTAAAAGAGATGATTCGAGGTGCAGCGCATCCCGCAACAACAAGGCAGTCTCCCCGAAGACGACACCTTCGAGGAACCTCCAATGGTACCAGATTCAACATGAAGCAACCGGCAAGGAAACCTCACCCGTTGGAGCTCGACTTCAATGTTGCAGTTCCAAGTATAGTGCTCACCATAAGTGAAGTCGGGAACTTTGGGAGGCTCGGATTTATTCAAACAAAACCCCTCCAAGGAAACCGTGGCCCACCACGTGAATCACAAAATGCTCAAACTTACAGACTCAAAAAAGCAGCAACTATGCCATTCAACAAAGGTAACCACAAAGCATTGCCAAGCAAGCAAACCCGAATCCAGCTCCACAGGCGGGGGAAATCGAACAAAATAGAGCCGGCAAGTTGCGGTATATCGTCACGACTGTTAAAGGATAGTGTCATCCAGCTAAGATCTGTAGAAAGTAGAATACAAGTGCCCGTTACCAGAAAGGGATGGTCCCAGGGAATACTCCCCAGGGATACCCTTCCGCTTGAGAAAAAGGACGCCGAGATTCCACCTCGGCATCAAATTAACGTATTGGTAATCCCTTCTTTCATTAAAACTCATTTCAAATAAAACATACATTTATGAGTACAGGTGTATCAACCAAAGTTATACAGATGATGTCGGGCCAAATCCAATAGGACGATCCGGACCAACGTCGCTCTCGGGCCAGACCGCTAATATATCCCTAATGGCGACTGCCACAATGACCAAATCGCTCCCCTTGCGTGGCCTGCCCAAGTTCAAGCTAATATGTCGAGCAACGCAGGGCGCAGACGCTTTGTACAGATAATGGCGAATGCGTCGCCCAGGATGCAATGCCGATCCTGCTCCTCCAAAGATTAAAAACCCAGTGACAGGCGCAGGGCCAAAGCATCTAGCTACGAGCGACAAGAGGAGATCCCTCGCCCGGCTCTGCCTTCAAATGAGGCCAAAGGGTAAAGATAATTACATCCTCGGCCAGGCTTGGCCGGACGAGGAGGACGACTACCGCAGGGCTTACTCCACGAAATGCTGCTTTCTTTTATCACTTCCTTTCCTTCCCTTTCTTGTTGCTAATCTGTACGCAAGCAACCAGCTGAAGCATTCAGTAGTTCTAGATCCCTCTCGAGGATCCACGGCCACCACGGGGCCTACCGAGCATTTTTTCCTCGATCGGGTTTCTAACAGGAAGAAGGTTCAGCCGACAAGATTATTAGCAGAATTGTATATCCCCGGGAAAGGGACCCAACAGGTTCATGATCCTCTCCTGAAATTTTCCAATATGGAATCATACAAGCATATTGGATAATCAGGGGAGTCACATCCATATGGACCAGACTCACAGCAATAGGGCAACATGTATTTACAACTTATATTTTCGCCAGGAAATAAAGAATATTTTTTAAGCATTCGACGCCTCGAAGAAAAATATTTCAGCTTATGCTCGAAGAAAAACCTCTCCATCAAATGCGTCCCAAAACACTCGGAGGCTTAAACAATTCAGCACCCTCATGACCCTAGGGTCGAGATTCCGGGCTCAAGAAGCCCTTGCGATATGGCTCCAAGTCTCCAAAAGGCGTTATTCAAGCCTAAACTGATCCGATATACTTGGAGACTCAACGTGAGCAATTCGACAACTTGCACGACCCTAGGGTCGGAACTCTAGGCTCATTAAGCCCTCGAAAAATAGCTCCGGGCTCATGAAGCCCTCAGAAACAGCTCCGAGCTCATGAAAAGCTGTCTTCAAAAAAACTCGATGACTCGGAGACTACCACCAATCTCCATACATTGGAAAATCCAAAACTGTAAGACCCTAATAGGCAGCCTCTACAAAACTAGATCTATTCTCCAAACACTGTAAGACCTCATCAGGCATGGCAAATTGTAAGACCTCAACAGGCGTAAAAAATCTTGCAGTTTATGCTATATGTCATTTTTGTAAGAATCCCTAAAGGGCATACCCTTGGCGTAGACACCTAAAACTGCCTCTCGGGATAAAAAATGGCCCCGGCCAAACGCACACGACTCCGATCGAAACGGCTGCTACAGCCCAAAAAACATGACTCGGGGATGCCCGACTGTTGCTAAAAAATCCTTCGAATCTACTTCGGAAAGAATCGATTAAACACAGGCTTCCCTCAATAGGCAAAAAATGAGTCCCGACCACGTCGGCTCCAAAATCACAAAAGCCTCGATCTACTCGACCTATGAGCTATGAACCTTCCGAGATGCTCAAAATATCGCCGACTATGACTTGAAGTCAAGGTTCTTTTAGAATCGACGATGGGTCAGACAAAATAATCAATAAGACCTTAACGAGAGGAAACAATGCCTACAAAAAGCCTCAAAGCCTCACATCAAACAGCGTAAGTGCCATTGTCACCGGCTAAGCAAACCGTCTGAGCCTCATACCGAAAGGACTCTATGACCATCAGCCTGAAAATTGACAGCTTGAGGATTAAAGTGAGCTTGAATCGTAACACGATTCAGAGATCGGATCCAAAATAATTAAATTAATCAAAGCGTCTGGGCCTTATATCAAAAGGTCTCTACGACCAAACAGTGTAAATGCCATTGTCTCCAGCTAAGAAAAGCCTCCGGGCCTCACATTAGAAGGTCCTTGCGATCGAATAGTGTAAGTGCCATTGTCGCCAGCTAAGAAAAGCCTCCAGGCCTCATATCAGAAGGTTTCTACGACCAAACAGCGTAAGTTCCATCATCGCCGGTTAAGTAAGCCTCCGGGCTCATACTAAAAGGTCTCAATGACCAAGTAGCAGAAAGGCCACCATCACTGGCCAAGAGCTTAGATGAGATTTAAGGGTCAATTATGGCTCGAATCGCAACGTGACTCAGAGACTGGACCCGAAAAATTTCCAAACGCCTAAGGGCAGAGAATGAAAGTCATTATCACCAGCCTAAATGGGCTCGAGGGTAAAATAAGCTCAAGTTAGGATGCCGACTCGGAGACTAAACCCGAGGGTAATTCAATAACAATACATCTAAAAGCACGGCCCAAATGATGCTATCAACGGTCACAAAAAATCTCCAGGCCGCGCGCCCACAAAATCGATTCGGTCTAGGAGCACAAAGGGTCATCACCCTCCGCCTATGCAGGCAGGAAAAAGCCCCAAGGCCAATCAGAGTTCGAGCTATAGCACGACTCAGGGACCAATTCCACAAACCGGTCTATGCGATCAAGAGAAACGACAGAAAAAAGGTACAAAAGGAATAATTCTTTAAAATTCCTCTTACATTACATACAACGAAAACATTTTTCACCTACAGGAACGCCTGCACGTCCCGGAAACCAAGTTAAAAAATGGTAGAATCAATATTTTGTGCCAAAGGGCTACAACTCGTCAAGATCGCCCTCTAAGACACCCACAAGGAGTGATCGAGCGTCACACTCATCTGCCCTTGCTTGAGCTAATTCCTCCGAGAGAACAAAGCCTCTCGCTCCAACTTTCTCGAACACTTCTCTCCGGGATCGGCAACAAACATATTCCTCGATACTCTTCTCGTGATCAAGGGCTTTCCTCAACATAGATTGAGCGTCAGAAGCCTCCTTTATGCAAATCGCCATCTCACGATCCGCCCTGGTTTGGCTTAGCGCTGCCTCCGCCCGGGCACAATTATCTCGGCCCTGACCTTCGAGAGGTCAAACTCCAGTCTCCCGATCATATCCGCCTGAACCTTGGCATTACTATGGGACAAGTTGAGCTGGGCCTCGAAGGCAGGGATCCTAGCTGAGGCACTCATCTCCTCCAAGGTTTAAGCCCGCACTTGGCCCTTTAGTTCCTCGCAAGCTGCCCTGACACGGTTCACATCACCTTTAAGGTACTCCAAGGCCTCTGTCTTTTTTTGTAGCTAATACGGCAAGAAGAAGTTAGCCTTAAAATTAAAAAGAAGAAAAGAACACACTACAGAAAGTTACCTACCCCGTCAAATAGCTCTCATAGTTTGATCTCCGATATGCCTCATATCGCTAATGCTGCAGCTCAGCTTCCTTCTCCTTTCAAAGGAGCCTAAGGGATTCTCCCTCATCCCGAATCCTATGGAACTTGGCCTTTTGACGAGACAACTCGGACTTAAGCCTATCACAGGCCTGTGCAGGGAAGATTCAATAAGAGGAGGAAGATGCGGGATATGAAAGAAATATGAACTAACTCACTGCGAAGTGAAGATGGTAGATTTCCTCCAAATCAGAACACGCCCCTGATGGTACTGCTCCTGCAACTCTAGAAGAACCATCCCCAGTCATAACATGCTCACTCGAGGGAGCCGCTTGCCGAGAAACATGTGCCCCGGGGATAGCCGATTCAGGTGATGCCCCGGCTTCAGAAGCACGCGTCCGGCCAATACCACTAAAAGCTCCTTTGCATGATGGGTCACGGACCCTCTTTCTACTACCGTCTCTCTGCCCGAAAGCTAATGACTCCATCTTCTTTTCGGGAAAATGCTACTTATCCCCGAGGAACCACTCGATATCTACAAAAATAGAGACCCAGTATAGACGAGATTGGAAAATGACACCTTGAGTACATATTTGCAGGAGAAAAGCAACATACGCACGTACCTTGATCGTCCACTCCCTACCTGTTGCAAGATATAGCTTGCCACTTGCGCTCGTCGCAAGACAACTGGGTCACCAGCCTCCGAACCCAGCTAGGCAAATCATGAACCTGGCCTGGCGTCCACGAAGTTGCTACAACAAGGGAAATAACACTGATTACTTGGCTGATTTTTGCCATGAACAAAATCTGAAGGAACGACAATACGCCTCACTTACGTGCGTTATTCCACCTTCCGGGGAATGGCAGAAACTCCACAGGAATGATATCGGTTGTCCTAACTCGGACAAACTAACTAGCCCACTCTCGATCTCTGCCTTCCTCATCATCAACAATGAAGGGCGTGGGCGTGAGTGAGCGACCCCTCAAGGCCAGCAATCCTCGATGGTGAAAAGGTCGATATAGCTTGATGAGATGATCGAGCGTGAATTCAAGTCCAGCTTTTTCCGTAAAAAATCTTATCACTAGCACTGTTCGCCAAAACGACGGGTAAATCTGCACCAGGGTAACCTGATACTTCTAGCAAAAATTGAGCATGACCTTATCAAGAATGCCAAATGCAAATGGGTATAGGTACACGCTCAAGAACCCACCAACAGAGTCCTCGATGCCTTCACTTGGAGAAAGCACCCGCAGTGTCATCCCTTCGCTCCACCCTCAGTATCGCCTCGCCATCTCCAAGTGTTCCTCTCTTACCAAGGATGCCAACTCTAGAACAAAATCCTTCGACTCTCCAGCGCTGGGAACAATGTTCTCTGCCCCTTGCCCCAGTTCCGAGGTGGTCGCCATGGTTGAAGCGGAACTAACAAAACAAAGTAAAGAAGCACATGCGCTTTTCACACTTTGAAAAGATAGGGAGCCCTATGCCGAAATAGGAGATAAGATACCCAAAAATGGTAAAGTCTCACAAAAGGGCCGAAGCCACCCCTCTTATATACAAAAGACAATGACGAAGTCACCTGCCAAATATTGTCGACGGCCCCTCCCCCCCCCCCAAAAAAGAGCGAAATCGGGTTTACGACATTATGGACAAAATAACTCTTATTCCCTTTTGAGGAATCGGGTTATGGATTTTGAAGACTCGCCACCTAATGATTATAGTACATTAGGACACTTAAAGAAAAGAAGAAGATTTTGAAGGAAAACCAGAGTTCGGGTAAAAGCTTGAGATTATCTCGAGGGGAAGGTGT
>MU754361.1:90083-102890 GCA_026770625.1 Nicotiana glauca
GAGAGAGAGAGAGAGAGAGAGAGAGAGATTATTGCATTATGGAGAAGTGGAGCAACATCAGTCCTTTACAAGGAAGGGTGAGTCCCCCTTATATAGGAGAGGGGACTCAGTAAAGTACGTACATATTATTTACAAGAGTACAAAGATGGGATACCCTGACGCAAGTCCTCTCAATAGGCTATAGATAGACCAGCCTTGTCAGGTGTAGCCATGTGCTTAAGAGACCTCTTCTCTTGTCCTGATCTTGGGCCCTGCTTCCTTCAATTCGGAACTCGATGAGCCTTGATACTGGGAACTCGATCGTGGCCTTCCACCCTCGTGGTTTGGGGGGGAGGCTTCCAAAATTGTCTTGATAGAAAAAATCAAGTCTTTTGATTTTACCCCGTATAGATAGTCTCCGCATTTCTCATGACGGAGTGATGGGAAATGATTCTAACACTCAACTCCTCGAGCTCCTTTTGGAGATTCTATAATGGCAATTTAGATCTCGGCGTAACCTTCCGTGACAGATGGCGTGTCTCATAGATCCCTGCTCGATCTCCTGTCATTTTTGCTTCTCGAGGCAAAAGTGCTATCGTTGGTTCGTTTTTTTCAATGAGGTAGTAATTACACCCATCGGTCAATCTTTTAGAGCATCGATGACCGTGTCGTTTCCCCCTATAAATAAGGGCATTTTGCGGCATTGCATCTTTCAGCTCAACACTTCTGCTGGTATGGTATGTTTTGCTTCTTCCTTTCGATCATCTTTTTTTGCCTTTGATTATCATGATGGGAGCTTTCCTTCTCAAGGCTGTTTGGAGGAGATCTTCCAGGCCGTGTCGAGGCCTTTTGCCGGGGTCTTCCTCTATTGAACATAAACATGTCATCCTAAAATTTCTAAGATCGTTGTTACATTGGCTATCACTGCTATCGTCGGCCCGGGATGGCGATGGGTGGAGAGTCGGTTTCACCTTTGCGTAGATGGGCGTTCGAATTATGCACCACTGCTCACTCTTCTACCTAGGCCTGGTGTGGCACTTTATCCCTATGGATCTTCCTTTCCCACGGGATAAAGTCGCATCGTCGGCCGTTGAGGCAGGGGCCCGCTGAATTTTTAAGCTTTGGCTTCGACGGGCTATGTCTCTTTTCTCTGCCTCCTCTGCGTCCCCTTCTTTTCCTTTCCTACGTCTTCCCTCAGGGGATTGAGCTGGAAGCCTATGGGAGGTGGAGATCGAAGGAGTCACCCGTGAGGATACGTGCTCGAGGGTGTGGCAACCGGGTATGCTGATACCGGAGATGAACTCTTGAGGGCGGATCAGGCGTCCGGGTTTTATCATATGTACATCCTCCCGTTCCTTAACTTTAGGCATAGATTTTTGTAAGCCTTTTCAATTTGTATGTAATGATCCTTTGGGGCTTTGTAATCGAACATTATGACCCCTCGGTGGCCATTGTATTTGAAAACTTCATAAATGAGAAACAAACTTTGTTGACCTCTGCTTTTGAATTTGCTCTGTTTCCGTATGTTTTCATGCCCTTCGAGGCTCTTCAAATGTATCCCTTTGTGTTGCTGATCACTGATATTTAATCATGTTTGCTTTGATTTCTTACCGATCGACATGGGCTCATTTCGGTCATATTGTCGTCCTTCGGGACAACTCTGGGTCGACCTGATGGATCGGTGTTTGCAAGAGTTTCCCGGGTTATTCAGAGATTGTGCATTGAGTTCCAAGGCCTCCGGGGGTATTAACCCTGATGTAGGTTGTCTTCGGGTACCCCGGATCCCTAATTGATCTGGATGTAGACGGTCCTTTTAGGCCGCATGAGATAGACTTTTGCTTACCTTTTGGTACTTGTTTGCTTTCACGCCCTTTGGGATTTTTAAATGCCTTCTATTGTTTACGGGCCATCGTAGCTTGCTGTGATAGCTCGCTTTGGTCTCCGGCAACCTGACAAGGTTGTCCCCCGCTTTCTTTTTTATTGTACTTTGGCTTGATGAGGGACCAACGGGATAGAATTGAGCCGTCCGAGCCTCTGGTTAGTTTGGAGATCTTGCATCAAATTTTGGGGCTTTCGAGAATGATACCCCAGATGAAGGTCATCCTTTGGTGCCTTAATGGGTCCTGTTGATCTTGACGTGGATAACCCTTTTAGAGAGTGTAAGGTTGGCTTCCGTTTGAGGAGTTTGCCTATGTGCAAGGCACTTCTTTAAGGACTCGTGGAGTTTTAGAGATCAGAGCTCCCAGGGTTTACTCCTCCGGAGAGGGAATCACGATCTGGGGCACACGCTCTGCTTTTCTTGAGTATGGAGATAATTTGCGTGGATCCCCGAGCTTAGTCGTCTGTTGGAGGATGTTTTCCTGGGTCGGGTGTTGACCCGTCAATTCATATCAAGGCCATTGGCTTCTTGGAGCTTATATCTGTTGATACCCAATTTTCCCTATGTATTTTTATACTCAAAATACTTTCAAAATAGCATGTATATGCATATATAAGTATCCCCAAGAGTTTTGGTATTTTTCCTAATTTTTGAAGATTTTTTAGAATCAAGTTATTGTCTATTTTAACAGTGTAAAACCCCAATAATTATTCCCAAATTGTCATTTTTGTGAACCATTTATTCTCCACCCTTATATTTTCACCAAATATAATTAAGGTGATTTTTGCATATTTTTATAAATTTATTTGATATTTTTAAGCCAAATTGTTCAAAATTGCAATTATAGCCTATTTTACAATCAACTGCGTTTTATAATTATAAAACCGCTCTAGATATTTTTAAATTAATGTTTATATGTTATCAATTAGTACTGCATTTTCAATTTATTTTAAAATTATTTTTAACTATTTTAATTAATTAAAAAGAGGAAAAATGGATATTTAAAAGCTAGCCCATTTTCATTTCAATTTTAGCCATTCAGCCCAATTAGGCGACCCAATTACATTGTAACCCAATCCCTTTACCCGTTTGTCCAACCCGCCCGTTTTTTTTTTTTAATCCTGGCCGTTGATCATTTTGATCAACGGGCCTCATCCATTCCTTCATTTTTTAATCACCAAGTACCCCCTAACCCTAATCACTTCTCCAAATCAGCCGCCCCAAATCCCCTCTCCTCTCAAACGCTCTTTGAACTCTAGCAGCCCACTTTCGTCTCCGATCAAAAATACACCGGCGTCCATGGCTTCTCAGGCCATAGATGGCCTATATTCTCTCCCCGTTCACCACAAGCCATGATTGTTCGAGCTTTCAAGGCTCAACCTTCAACCGACCTGTTCAGGTCCTCTGCCGACCTGAGCTCCCCTGGCTTCTCCGGCTCCGTTTCGGTGTTTTCGAGCTCTAAAAAACTGAGCCATGGTTCAGATTCGTTCAGAGACCAGACCATTCCAGGCCTTCTCGTCTCTATGGTTCCCGAGAAACCCTAAAAAGCTTGATTCGAGGTTTTTCTTTCCTTATTTTCTTAGATCTGTAGCATATCTATGCTCTATTCGATATTTTAACGATTTTCCCTAATTTTCCCTTTTAAAATTAGTCTGTTCAAATTAGGGTTTTCAAAATCCTAAAACGATTCTTCTTCTTCTTCTTTCTTTATGTGAATCTGTGTGTTCATTCCATGTTTGAGGGGTTTTCGTTTGATTCTTAATATGCATGTCTCCCTGCCTTTGTTCTATTACTACTTCTACTGATTTTTCTACAAGCATGTTTATACACCTATCTTGCCTACTGAAAGTGTTTACTTTTACTGAATCTATTTGGGTTATCGAACTTGCTTCTTTCACTGTTTCCTAAACTCCTATGGCATCTCTTCTCTGAACTGGTTTGAGTTTTAGTTTTCCTAAAACTTGTTCTTTACAAGCTTTCACTCTACTGCTTTTGATTGCTACATGTGTCTGTGATTCTTGCAAGCTTTTGGTTCTAGGGTTCTACCCTAGAAACCCTAGGCTCTCAAACTCATGCTGAGTTCATAGACTAAATTGGAAACCTGCTTTTCTTTTGCTTATGATTCAAAAACTGTTTATGCCGATCTCTTCTCCTTTGCTTGATGTTAGCATGCTTATATACGAGGGTTTTTCTTCTGAATTGATTCTATTAGCATGTGATTGATTTCAATCCCTTTTTACTAAGGCTTAATTGATTTGATACTGATTTTTAAAACTCAGCCTCTTCCCTATTTTCCTGACTAAGTTCATTCAAGGTTTTGAATTTCTGACTGTTTGATTATTTTATTTCCTTATTCTTTCCAAAAAACGTGTACTATAGTTTCCTACCTTAGATAGATTCTGTGTGCACTTGTCCTTTATTATGCTACTCTGAAAGGTTTTCCCTTCCTTAATTACCACTCCCATTTGAAATCAAATCCCTTTGACTAAAGGAGATTTTATTTGATTGACTGAGATTTTATTTCCTTGCCTTCTTGTCTACTCGTTTTTGCACTATAAAGCTCACAGCACACACGAGTTTTTACGGACACGCACACAAAAAGTTACAACAACAGCTTTACACAATCACTCGAACACAATTCTCACAAAATTCTTTCTGCACCTTTGCAATACACTACTACTCTCTACTCTTTACTCTCTACTCTCTACTAATACTACTACTCTCTATTTTCTCTACTACTGCTGAGCACTCTGCTCCTTTCTCTCCTGCTGTTTGAATCACCTGGAGTTCCTCTGAACTCCCAAGTACTTGTTGAAGTTCCTTGAGTTTGTTCCTGTTGACTGCCTGGCTGTTTGTTTGCTGTTGCTATTCTGCAGTTCTAAGACTTGCAAGTGGTATGTTTTCCTAGTTAAATAGCACCCTCTTTATTATGTGTTCACTCCTCCTCTTCTACACTTATGCTTTCAATCTGTTATGCTTTTAATCCTTTCCCCCTATTCCCTTTGTATGTGAATATTGTCCTGAATCATGATAACACTTTGAATTGCTGTTTGCGATCTAGAATTAGACTCTCCCGAGGTTTTACTCAATTTCTTTTCCATTCCCTATCCCCTTTATGTGCTGAGCCCTAATGTGGGTCTGGTGGTGTCCTAATCACCATTCAGACCCGAGTTTGACACTCTAAGAGTCTGCTCTTATTTGTTTGAATCTAAGCAAGGGGTCAGGGGTGTGCCAGTCTATACCATGGCTGGGTATGACCACCTCCTACTGTGGTTCCTCCCTCACTTTACACTTACTCCTAGTTCTTAAGTTCTACCCTCCTTTGGTAAGCCATGCTTAGGGACTCTGGAGTTCCCTTTGAACTTGGATGCCTGAGGGCTGATAATTCCACACTTGCACTATTCTATTACAATATTCACTCTTCAGAGTGTAAGCATTGCCTGGGCTCCTGAAGCTCCTTGGAACTTTGAAACACTCTGAATAGGAGAAGGCCTTGGAATTTGGAATCCGGATTTGGTGAAACACATGTTATTAGATATTGAGATCGCATTAGGCAGTTTGGATCTAGCTGTAGGCTGTGATGTATTTTTTTTTACTTTCTTTCTTCTGGTTCTATAATAATTCTGTATAAAAGAACTCGGGGGTATATTAGTAAAGGGTATGGGAGGGGTCTATATTTGCTTGCATATGTTAAAGGGTAGATACCATGCCTATAAGATCAATATTGTTTTTTAATTACTTAGATACCATGCTCATAGGATTCATGTTGCAATTTAATCATTTAGATATCATGCCTATAGGGTTTTAATGTTCGAACTCGACCACTTAGATATNTAAAAGATAGGCAAACAATAGGGTAATCCAATACTCGCCTTCCTTAAATGCTTAAAAATAGTAATGAGTCAATAAAACCAAAGTAGATATCCTGCCTATAGGATCTCAAGTTCGCCTAAATTTAAATAAGTAGTAATCTGGCAATTATTTTCAACGTTTTCCACAAAATTCGTCCAAACCTGTCTGCAACTTTCTAAACATATGTTTCTGTCTCTAAAATCATTTTTCCAACTCTCTATCTGAATTTTTATTCATGAAGTTACTTTCAAAACAGTTTTCAAACTCCCTCTTCCTTGTATAGCACTTTACTTCTGAAAACTCTATTGTACGTTTCCTTAAACAGTTCTGTCAATTTTTGAAACCTTTCTGAACTTCTACAATTTCCAAGCTTCTGCTTTTCCAAACTTTTCAGCATTAGGCCCTTAATCAATAATTCATTAAAATACTCCAATTCCTAACAATTGGATCCGAGTTGCCTAATGCAGACCTTTTATCTAATTCTATGTGTTAAACTGGTCCGTCCGCCGCTTAAGTTTTAATTTTAAGACCAAACCAGTATGTGTAAGGCATGCTAAACTAAGTGTTATCTGACTTACGGGGTTTTATGTGAGCCTTGCATGTTTGTTTGTCAACCCCCTTACTTGTTATTTGTTTTGGTTGTCGAAACTAGTATTTTGTCCTTTTAAACCCCATATATGCCTCTACCCCTTTCTTTCCCTTTAGGATTAGAAGTCCTAATACCCCGGGACTGATAGGTTGGGACGGGTACTAGCATGCAATAAGTAAACGAGACTAATCGCGCTTAAATACCTTAACGGAGTGGGAAGGGTAGAATATGGATATGATGACTGGTGCGTTAATATCTCGTGTGAGAATGATTGCTGGGTATTGCACCAAAGTGATCCATATTATATTTAAACCTAGGACCCCTTTTTCTCCTTCTTTATTTATTGATGTTTTCTTAAATTAATGTTTTCTTCAACTAAGCTTTCTTTTTTTCAAAATCACTTGTGTCTTTCTTCTTTCAAAATTTTCAACTTGTTTATACTTCCTATGTGCAAACTTTGCTTGTTTATTCCTACTCTTCTTAAAGTCACAATTAAGCACGGCCGGGAACCACACTAGTGGATCTTGAGGGGTGCCTAACACCTTCCCCTCGAGATAATCTCAAGCCCTTACCTGAACTCTGGTCTTCCTTCAAAATCTTCTTCTTTTCTTTAAGTGTCCTAATTCACTGTAATCAGTAGGTCGCGACTCTTCAAAATCCATAACCCGATTCCTCAAAAGGGAATAAAAGTTGTTTTGTCCATTATGTCATAAACCCGATTTCGCTCCTTTTTTGGGGGGAGGTGGAAGGGGGCGTCGACAGCATGGCGACTCTGCTGGGGATTCCTTTAAGGCTTTTACCATTACGTGCTTTTGTGACTTCCTTAATTGCATTTACTTTCTGTCTTTAATTATTTCATCAAAAATACTAACTTGGCTCTTCATGTTTCCTTTCCTTTAATTTCTTCTTTTACTGCCTTATTATTTCAATTCTGTTGTAATTTTTGAGCATTTATTGTAATCTTTACTTTATGAACGTGAAAATACATGCAATTTTTTTCATTATTGTAACTGCATTCCTCAATATCATATTCCACTCGTGCCAAAACAAATCCTATAGCAATGCTTATAATGAGTGGTTGCACCCTCCCAATATTATAACCCCTAAATGTGGCAAAGGCATTTGCGGTAAATCCAGTCGATCAACGGTGTAGTCGATGGTTCCGTGCTTTTCCCTCTTGAGTTGTCCGCTCAAGGGTACCTTGTCTAGCACTTCAAAGTAGAAACATTACTCTATTAAACTGTTCATGCATCATGGTCAAACTTAGTCGAGTCAATTATGTTGCCCGCATAATGACTCATTAAGATAGCCTAAACCAAAGTCCATCGGGTTTCCTCGAAACCCAAACAGACACCTCCACGTTATGTGCATTTATTTGGAGAACTAAATGCCCTTTTTGCTAATTATTGATTTAAATAGTCGAGTCTGGTGGGGGTTAAGGGCCTAACACTTTGTTTTGTAGAAAATGAGGCATGAAGTCCCCAGATTCGGTATGGTATCCAACATTCACCCAAGGCTACTAAGCTGGTGGGAGAATCTTCATGCCAGCGATCAAACCCTCATCCGCAAGTACTTAGGGAATTTGCCCTCACTTCTGGAAATCCAGCCTAACAACAAAATCATAGAGGATGCAACTCTGTTCTGGGATAGTGATCGACTGGTGTTTCGCTTCGTGGATTTGGAAATGACTCCTTTACTGGAAGAAATAGGGGGTCTAGCTGGTATCCCTTGGGAGACTCCGGGTCTGCTTATGTCGGAAAACTGCAAAAGTAGAGGCTTTCTTAAGATGATGGGACTCAAGAAAAATCCCGACCTAGCTTGTCTGAAGGACTCATACATACCATTTGATTTCTTGTACGAGAGGTATGGCCATAGCAAGTCCTATCACACCTACACTGACGAGTTCGCCTCACCTCTTTAGGGCATATACACAGAAGGGTCTTTGTGTTCATGTTCTGTTTCCTGGGTATGATGGTCTTTCTTATGAAAAAGGCTAGGATCCACACCAGACTAGCCATGGTGACCAAGACCTTAATGGAAGGGATCGACGGACAGTCTTTCAGTATAGTGCCCATGATCATCGCTGAAATCTATCGAGCCTTGGGAAAATGTCAACAAGGGGCTCTGCACTTCGAGGGTTGTAATCTATTACTGCAACTTTGGCTCATAGAACACCTTCAGAAAGGCGACTACAGACAGGAAATTATACGCAGGGATTAGCATGACCATATCGCTTTTCACCACCCAAAGCGAATGAACTTAATGCCCAACATGTTTGCTCACCCAGAGGACGCCAGTGAATGGGTAGGGTTGTTTGAGGATCTAAAAGAAGAGCAAGTTCAGTGGATGTTCGAGTGGTTCCCAACAGGGGAGTTCATTGTCCGTTCTCGAGACGCACCATTCCCCATACTCATCGGTCTGAGGGGAGTTCATCCTTATGTCCCTCTCCGGGCCATGAGGCAAGCTGGAAGATAGCAGATCATACCAAGGATAGAGAAAATGAGTCATTTCAAGGCTGACTTTCAAGATGATGATAGCCCACACAGGTGTCAAGATCAGCATATGTGGCACTGCAACCTTGTCTTAGGGAAGGAATCTATTGAACCAGACAGGTATCATACCGGGTGAGTACCGCACTACACAGGTTGGTTGAAAGATGATCAAATTGGTTTGGGTCGTCCAGGATTTGTCCGTGGTCATAGGCTTATTGATGAGAAAACTAAAGCGCAATCAGCTGCGCAAAAGTATGCGAGAATGTGAGAATGAACATCGGGAAATATAGGAAGCCCACGAGAAGCTGAAGGATATGGCTGTCAACGCCAACAATTGGCTGGGGTATCTGGAGCGAAGTCTAGCGGAGTTGGAAGGGAAATTCTTGAATAGAATTGAAGATTGCCAGAATGCCGAGGGAAGTGCAGGCGGATATCTGGCCTGAGCCTATCTGCTATTAGGACTGTGCGAGTTGATGCAGCTGTACGAGGAAGGCAAGAGTACCGAATCTGGGGAAGGTCCTTCTGGGACCAAGTAGTTAGGATATTTTATTCCCTGCTTTCATAATGTAATAAGGCCACTGGCCATTAGTGATGTTTTTATTCTGCAGTTGTTTTAAGACTCGTCTTGTTTTTATCAATAAAATGAGGCATTTAGCATTATAAGTTCTCCAAATTTAATTTGTCGCTAGGCCTACCTCGGTCACAACGGGGCACCCAAAGTAGGAAATGACTTATACTATTGCACAACGTGTTTAAATATTGCAATATTATTCCTCAGAACCCGCACTAACTTTTTACCTTTTTTGTTTTTCTTTTATTTTTATTCCCCTCCCCAAAGGTTAGTTTGTGCATTCTGGCACCATCAACATACTCAACAAGATCCAAGGGTCCTCCACCTCCTCCTCCTTTGAGTCCTACCAAAAACAAGAACAAAGGCAAAATAGGAGATGCAAGCGCTAGAAAGGAACTTAAGGAAACTTCTCAGAATGCTGCAATTACCAAGGAGACTGCTGCTCATCTTGAGCAGACTTTGCTGAGATTTCGGGAGGAATTGGACCAAGTTCGGAACCTGGCAACCCTGTCAATCACTCTTGCCGCTCCTGATGTTAACACCCAGAATCCCGTACCTCCACAAAATACCCCGCAACCACCAATATAACCCACTCATACCCAAGCCTGCAACACATGCAACAATGCTCCACTACTCATTCCCGAACCGCAAAACACCACAAAAGACCATAAAACTCCTATCTTTGTGGACACTATACCCCACTACACTCAGCCAATCACAAGTGCACCCGAATCAGATGACAAGGGCTCCCTCATTCAGAATTTGGCCGCTGAGCTCAAGAAGTTAACTAGCCAGGTCCAAGGTGTCGAAGGTAGCAAAGGTGTTGAAGGGTTAAACTATGAAGATCTTTGTGTTTAACCAGATGTTGAGCTTCCGGAAGGGTACAAACCTCCCAAGTTCGAGATGTTCGACGGTATATGTGATCCCAGGGTCCATCTGAGAATGTATTGTGATAAGCTGGTTGGAGTTGGAAGGGACGAGAAAATTTGCATAAAGCTGTTCATGAGCAGTCTGAAAGGCGATGCTTTATCATGGTATATCAGCCAGGATGCAAAGAAATGGACAAGTTGGGTGAACATGGCATCTGACTTTATGGACCAATTCAGGTTCAACACTGAGAACGCACCAGATATGTTCTATATCCAGAATCTGAAGAAGAAACCCACGGAGACCTTTCATGAGTATGCTACTCGTTGGAGGTCGGAAGCTGCTAAGGTCAGGACGGCCTTGGAGGAAGAACAGATGAACAGGTTCTTCGTCCGTGCTCAGGATCCACAATACTATGAAAGGCTGATGCTAATAGAGGGTCAAAAGTTCTCCGACATAATCAAGTTGGAAGAAAGGATCGAAGAAGGCATCAAAATGGTATGGTCACTAACCTCGAGGCATTGCAAGCTACCAACAAGGCTTTACAGTCTGGTGGCTCGTTAAAGAAAAAGGACGTAAATTCCGTAATGGCTGTGCAAAGGAACAATTCCCCTATGAAGTACCAAACCTATCCCGCAACTCCACTCACATATCAACCTACCATAAATTACCAAGCACCCTCACCTATATACCAAATGCCGCCATCCGCCTACCAATCACCTCCACCGCCCACATATCAACCCACTTTACCAAGATATTCCCAACTCGCGCCTGTGTACCAAGCATACAACTCCCAACCTTCTCACTACCCATCACTACCCACTCGCCAAAACTTTCCTCGACCTATACCAAATTTTGACCGAAGACCTCCCAGGCAGTATACCGCCATAGCCGAGCCAATTGACCAATTATATGAAAAACTCAGAGCAGCCGGTTACATTTCACCATAACTCCAAAAAATCCTTCCCAATGGATCAATCCCAACAAAACTTGAGCATACCATTCTGGAATGAAAGGTCATACCATCTACGAGTGTCGCTCGTTGAAAGACAAGATTCAGACTTTGATTGATAACAAGGTCATTATAGCAAAGGAGCCCACTCCCAATGTTCGCAACAACCCTCTGCCTGACCACAAGGTTGGGGGCATCCATATGATCGATATTGAGGATGATTGGGACCCTAAGGGATCAATCGGGTTGATAGCTGAAGGAGATGAACCTAGGAAGCTAGCAGTTACCCTCAATCCCATTGTTGTTCAGATCCATCCCTCTGAGTGCAATGTGGTAAATATGTCTGTACCACTCGGGTTTGAAGTGCCGCCTGCAAAGGCGCCAAAACCAATCGAAGTTGAGTTTGGCATCCCAAAAGCACCTGTACCGTTTGAAGTTACTGTGTTACCTTCCAGGATGCCTATTCCATGACAGATGTGACCCCGTTCAAGTCGAACGTCATACCTTGGGATTACACAGCTGAGGCTAGAAGGAAATGGAAAACACATACTGGAGAAGTAATCGTCGCGCAGGGCATGACCAGGACAGGCAGGGTATACACTCCAGAACATTTAGCTGAGTCCAGCAAGCAAGGCTCTGGACGGGCTGTTGAAACTGGACCCGATGACCTTTGGAGAAAGATACAGGCCAAAGAATACTCAGTCGTCGAGCAAATGAGCAAAACACCAACGCGGATTTCCATCTTGGCTCTTCTGCAAAGCTCCGAGGCACATAAAAATGCCTTAATGAAAATATTGAGGGAAGCTTATGTTCCCAGCAACATAACAGGAGGCGAAATGTCGAATATGGTGGTGCAGGTACTGGAAAGCCATAAGATCACCTTCCACGAGGATGAGTTACCACCAGAAGGGCTTAGTCACAACAAGGCATTACACATCACTGCACAATGCGAAGATTATTTCATCACCAGGATCTTGGTTGATAGGGGATCCAGCCTTAACATTTTCCCGTTAATAACCCTCAGGACATTGGGTAAAGGACTGCATGAGATCAAAGACAGAGCTATTAGTGTTAAAGCTTTTGATGGATCTCAAAGATCCACCATCGGAGAAATTAGCCTATACCTACAAATGGGACCCACCTAGTTCAATGTGGACTTCCAAGTTATAGACGTGCCAGCATCCTACAACTTATTGCTGGGGTGACCCTGGATTCACGCTGCTGGGGCTGTGGCGTCAACCCTGCATCAAGCTGTAAAGTTCGAATGGAATCATTAGGAAGTGATCATTTATGGCGACGGTAGCAACCCTATATACAGTCGCCAAACCATCCCGATGATCGGAGGTAGAAGGAAAATAGGTAGAGAAACATACCATCACATCGAGCGAGTCAATGCCATAGACAAAGACAAGTGGTGGGATAACAAAATTGAGAGCATTCTGAATTGGAGTGGGTACGAGCCCGGAAAGGGACTTAGCAAGAATCTCCAGGGCATCACCATGCCCATCAAGTTGAAGAAGCATGGTACCACTTTCGGCCTGGGGTATAAATACACCTGGGAGGAGTTCAATCATTGGTCGCCACCGTGGCGCGGTCCCTACTATCCATTGGAACACCCCATACCTC
>MU754361.1:113846-146416 GCA_026770625.1 Nicotiana glauca
CTTGTTATTTGTTTTGGTTGTCGAAACTAGTATTTTGTCCTTTTAAACCCCATACATGCCTCTACCCCTTTCTTTCCCTTTAGGATTAGAAGTCCTAATACCCCCGGACTGATAGGTTAGGACGGGTACTAGCATGCAATAAGTAAACGAGACTAATCGCGCTTAAATACCTTAACGGGGTGGGAAGGGTAGAATATGGATATGATGACTGGTGCGTTAATATCTCATGTGAGAATGATTGCTGGGTATTGCACCAAACAGACGACCTGGCAAGCCGTAAATTTTGGCATAAATACTTCTTCGTTAGAACCGAGCACACAGTATCGGACCCCCTGGATTCTTGGAGCGGTGGAATCATAATCGTAGGTGTTGGTACTTGTTGTTTTTGTTCTTTCCAACTTAGTATTTATTTGTAGCTTTTCTTTTCAGCTGCTAGGCGTACACCCCATCCCATCGCCGGTATAGAGGACTAGGTAGCCCATTTACTACCTTCATCGATGGAGACTCGAACTTGACCTACTTTTGTGAAATGCTTCGGGCCGAAGGTTCCATCCGGTAAATATTTTCCTCTATTTTGACATTTGGCCATTTGCTGTTATTTATTGATGCAGCTCCTTGTGATAATAGGTCGTAGGGCTTCTAGAAGGAGGGCCCCAGTCCCTGCATTTGCCAGGCCATCGCATCGGTAGGGATACAATTTGCCTTGGCTGAGTCCGTCCGAGGGAGATCTGTGCGCCACCAGCCCCATGGTCCCCGATGTCTCAAATATATCATAGTGCCCCTGTGAAAACTGGGGCAAAACAAATGTAAAAGATGGTGAAGGCCAACTTCACACCCCGCCATTTCGCATACTTCGTCAATACCAGAAATATCTTGTACGTATACGGAGATAGTTGCATCGGGCAGACCTCATATAACCGACAGAATTCCTTTGCTAACGGAAGAAGGGGGAAGGAATGGTTGATCACAAAATGATACACGTAAAAGCACAATTCCCTGGTCTATGGACCTCCACGAGGTCCCTCCCCGCCGGAACCATCTTGACACGAAGGGGGATGTTGTACGTAGTTCGAAGTTCATCTATATGAGTCTGCTCAATCTCAAACACCAGCGGAGCGGGAGAAGGGGTAGGTTCTTTGAGAAAATTATTTCGAGACATGGAGTTTCTCGGTAATATCTCTTCCACGGTAGGAAAATTGTCCCCTTCCTCTATCACCATGTCCTCACCACCAGAAGGGAGTGCCATGGATAACAAGGTGGTGTCAGAAATCTCCTCGTGTGACCGGTGTGTTCTGGGCATCACAATGGTAGAAGATACGTTGATAAACCGTAAAACCAAGAACGATGAACGGAAGAGAGGAAATGAAAAATCACAAAAGCAGAGCTGAAGATACAAGAAGAGATAGCCAAGTAAAGCAATACATACACTAGTGAGGAAATGGCTAAGAGTTCTAAAAAAACAAATGCTTCACCTATTTATAGGATTGGGTGGCGTCAGAATCGAAGCGGAAGACTGTCAGTGGCACCAAAACCAAAGCGACAAGTCATCAATCTCTATCTCGGGAAGACGCGTAATGATGACGCACGTGGAAGTGACATCATTTCTCAATAGGTCACATCATCCAGGATACCGCAGAGTGCACTGCCCTTCCATTATTGACCAAACCATCATAATTCCTTACCCAAATTTCTCCGCAGGTATAGGCGATGTCCGCTTATCAAGGACGCACCAGGCCGCAACCTCGACAAGCGGAGGGACTAACTGTATAGGTCCAAATTTGGCAACCACTACTACTACTAAGTACGACGAGGAATGAGGTTATCATGGTATATCATCTAATGGTCGTCATGGTAGAAGGCAATGACCAATGGCAGTTAAGTTAATGCATGACGTCCGCAGTAGTGTAAGCTTTGTAGGAGACAGTAAGGATATGCTTTTAATATTCTCTATGTTGTACCTTCTTTAGGGTTTTAGAGGGGATTATCCCTGATAAATAAGAAGAGTCAGTTAAGAGGGGGGAGACGGAAAAATACAAAAGAACACTTTGTAAAAGAATCATCTGAGAGAAAATACAAAGGCAAACTTGATCATTGATTGCACATCTGAAAATCAGTATCGTTGTTCGATATCGGGAAGGATCCAGATTCCTGCAATCATCTCAACCTTATTACTTATCCAAGCCAATTGTATTTATTAAGTTTGATTGCGCATTTAAAGTTATCACATTTATGAGCATTCATTTGATTCCAATATACTAGGAAGCATCATTCATCTTGCTCATTTCTTTCATCACTTAATTTAAATTTTATTATGCTTGGCTGAGATTTATCCATCATCTTCATTAATTGATTTAATTAAAAAAGGTTTCGACATCTTTTGGTCAAAGAGTTATATTTTAGGAAACTCATAAAAAAATTGCTATGAACATTTGATGAATTCATACATTATTATGTCTAAGAAGAAAAATCATCTTTCTTTCGCTTGTAATATTTCAATGTTTTATTATTCTAATACTATATATGTTTAAATACTATTTTTATTTTTAAATTTATAAATAAAAATTATTTATTTTATTAGTAAGTTCATAATATAAATTGAAAAGAGAAAAAAATCATAATATTAAAAAGTTAAAATAAATAAATAAAAAGAAGATAAAAAAGAAGATAAAAGTTCTTAACTTAAAGGGTAAAATAGGTATTTGACAATTAAAAATTTAAGAAATTTAGTTGAGTGACATTCGGAGTACTATATACATAATTAAGAGATTTTATTGTTATAAATATAAGAAATATGAGTTTAGTGGTTAATTTTAGATAATTGAGCGACTTTTTGAGTAATGGATAAGAAGAACGAGGAGGAGCATATCAATTCCTAAAGTAGAAGCCGATAGAAAAGCAAAGACGGTATAGAGAGATTTCCGTATTTAAATTGCAGAAGACAATGGGGGAATGTATAAGAGGAATAAGGCTTTTGATGGCAAAGGCAAATTTCACTAGAGTTAATAAAGGCTAATGATGTGATTGATATAAGCATGTACTTTTGGTTGTAGACAGTGGTCCGTTAGCGTAGCGCACACTGTCTCGTCTCTTTTCCAACGCAACCATCACTAATATGATTATAATTAAGCCACCTTTGTACTGGTACTGATCACCCTTAAAATTATATTATGTATATAAGTAAAATTAAAATTATGTTATGTATATAAGTAAAATATTAATTATAGATGTATAAAACTATATTGAACACCCTTTATCGGAAAATTATTTTAGTTCTTTCAAGTCTGAACACTCTTGGAAATATTTCTGGTTTCGCCACGGATTATAATGTGCCTCTGTTATAATAGCAAGATTAAATAATAACTGGACTATTTAGCTAAATTTTTCATTGGTAGATATTTAGTTTAATATATGTATATTAGTTATTTAAAAACTTAAATTGTTTGTAAAAAAAATCTTTTATTTATATAATATATCTTAGGTTTGTAACGCGCCCTTTCATATGCACTCAAGGGCCCGTTTGGCCATATTATTATTATTCTTATTAACTTTTTTCGGATTTTTTTTTTTCAAAATCAATGTTTAGCCATAAAAATTTCAAATTTCACTTGAAATTAAATTTTGCAATTTTTTAAAAATTTGAAAAATCCTAAAAATTTATTTTTCAAATTTTTTAATTCAATTCACTCATCAAAATTCAAATACAGCTCCAAATTGTATTCATGTCCAAACGCAACTCTAATTTTCAAATATTATTTTCACTTGAAAAAGAATTTTACTTTTTTTCCAAAAATTCATAATTCTTATGTCCAAGCGCCACTTAATCTTTTGTTTGGAGTGATCATGAGAAGATATATCTAAAATAAGTTATGCTAAAACTTGAATGAAAGACCTGTATATACTTTGATATCATGTTAAATGGTGTGATAATCTCATTGTTAGCAGGCCGAAAATAGAAAGGAAACTATAGAGTAATATAGTTTTGAAGTCATGAGGGACAAGAAGACATTATAGGTAAGTATTCAATAACTATTCCATAATGATGCATATATGTAGGCGTGCTGCCTAAACATTGACCTATGTTCTTATAGAATGAATTTATGTCATTAATTACGTGGTTTTTAATTTTTATTTTGCTTTTCTTCATTTGTTTATGTAGACGATTAACTTGCCGTAAGAAGAGGTTAGTTTAATGCTATCCATTTAATGAGCGGAGAATGACCGGCGGTCCACATGCGACCGTTCTAATTCACGTGCGTGCATGTGACACTCTCCTCTATTTTTAGTTTATTACTCTCCCGACCGTAATAAGTCACTAATTTATCTTGGGCATACTTATTAAAAAAATACTAAATTTTAAATAAAAATGGTTCGTGTGTACCCTTAATTAAATGTTGCAATATTATTTAATATGAGGAGTAAAAAACTTTTTAGGGATACATATATAAGGGTAATTGTGAAAAAATAAATTAATTTTTTTCTTGATTATATAATGGATATTTATTTTGAACTAAAATAAAAAAGTAAATTGGTCACTTATTATAGACCGGAGGAAGTATTATTAATTACATGATTAATAAAACAAACATAATTTATTTGTCGTAGTTAAATATATAACAATGACAAACCTCTTTTTTTTTTTAATACAGTTGCGCTTATTACTTTAAAGCATGGTACGAATAATCGTTTTTGCATAGGGCCTATTAAAATGAGTTGTCACATAGCGGAGTCAAATTTTTTACTAAAAAATATCAAAATAAAAATAAACACGAAAAAAATCAAGGGGATTCAATGTATAATATATATACATAAGAAATAAATTTTTTTATCTAAGTATACAGTTTATTTTAGGGGTGTCAATTGTCACCCATCACATAGAATGTCTCTTGATTAAGTATAAACGTTTCAAATTTGCAGTTACCTACATTATAAGTACTGAAAAGAGAGAAAAAAAGAACTTGAGTTTTTGGTATACTCCATGTGTCTCATATTATGCATTGTATTTCTCCTTTAGACGCCCCTTAAAAAATATTAATTAGGAAAGAGATTGAATTATTCTACTCCTATTTATGTCTTAAGATATAATCTCTCTTCATTGAATATTTATTTTATTTATATGTAATCTCCATCTTCAATAACAATTATTACTAAGGTTAAAAAATGAAAAAAAAAATGTCTTCAACTTCTAAAATGATAAATAATTTGAGACAACTATTTTTAATAACTACGGGTATTAATATGTGAGAGAGGGAATACTTCTTCTATCCTAAAATAGCTAACCTTTAGAACCCGTTTGGCTAAGTTGCCAAAATCTGCTTATTTTGAAAAGTACTTTTTTCAAAAGTTCTTTTTTAAAAATTACTTTTGAAAAAAAATATTTGTGTTTGGCCAATTCATTTAAGAAGTGCTTTTTGGAACATTTGGTAAATAATTTGTGTTTGACCAATCATTTTAAAAAGTGGTTTTAAGTGTCAAATTACCAAAAATGTTAGTACCAAGGTCGTATAATTCTTTTAAACATAAAAATGAACTTAAACATTTATCGTAAGAGACTTATATATTTTTTTATTTTATTTAATTAATTAAAATATAAAACATAAAAAAAATATATTAAAGACTTAAATCAATTTTACATATATAGTTATACTAAAACATATAATATTATCTAGTATAATTACTTATTTTTATATGATAATTTGAATCATTAAAATAACATCATTCAGTAAAAATGAAAAGTCTATCCACAAATTACTATATATTTATAATCCACAAATTACGAAGTAAGTACTCTCTCTCTCTCTCTCTCTCTCTCTCTCTCTCTCTCTCTCTCTCTCTCCTTGTCATCGATTTCTTTACTTTAAAGTCTTTATTTTATAACACGTTATCAGCACGAGACTCTGTCATTTTGAGTACTTACTTCGAATTTAATTTCTATTTCAGTGTTCATCTCTGATGTAAGGTGATATTCTTATGTCCGTGGTTAGATCTTGTTCATTCCGAGCATCATAAGGCTGAATATATGCTTGAGGTGGTGAGTTTTTCTTCTTGGCAGTAGTGATGTAGATATCACTTACATCTGGAGTGGCCAAATTTTCGTAATTTAATTTGAGCCTTTTACTTATATTTTAATATCTTTAGCATCGCCTGCTTGGTTATAGTTACGTATACAATACCTATTTTGGTATTTGTTTTAATCCTTATTATCTTAATAAAGAATTAAAAAGTGGATAACATTATTAGATCCATTTAAACTCCAGCAGAGTTTACAAGAAATATACAACTACCAAAAGTGGTTATGTTTCATATATCTTATTGTAACTAAATTTTGGTAACCACCGGAAGTGGTATATGTCTACGACCACAAGAAGTGATAATTTAGGCTATCTATAGTTACAATTGAAGATAAGCTAGAGAAAGTTTCTCTATATTACTTGCATGCCTCGATTTTCTCCTGAAGTAATATTATCTTAAAAGAGGTTGAAGCATCACACGTTTTGGTGTGATTAATGCATGTTCAGATAATTATGTTCCGTTCCCTAAAGGATGAGAACTTTTGATAAATATTAATCCATTCATGAAGTGAATGTGACAATATTAATAAAGCTCGTAAATATGAGCGCGCTATTGATGTAAATTTATTACGATTCACCTCTAGAAGAGGTAATATGATTGAGGGATTATATGCTCAATAATTTGTATTTTAAATTTATTCCTGAAGTAGTAAAAGAATTGAAGTTTTCTCCTGAAGCAGGAAAATATTATAAAAATGTGTCTTTATGTGCTTAAACAAAATAATGAGCTATTCAAAGTTATTTTTGAAGCATATTTTCATTCCCTGGAGCGAATGAAGAAATACCACAACTCACCTCCTGGAGAGGTAGAATAACAAAGGATATAAATATTATTTTTGTGGCATAAAGATCATTGCCTCACGTACCTGTTGTACGTAAAATATATTGAAATATTTTATTAAATATCATTCCAAGGCAAAAGTATTCTTGTAGAATATTTTCTACTACAACCAAATTAATATGTTATGATTAGTTATCTTTTCCTGAAGGATATGATGACTATGTGGTTACCGATTTGATATAAAATATTCAGATGTTAATGGCATTTTTTCCCTGAAGGAGACATTTGTCACAAAATTGATGAAGTGTATGAGTGATATTTGATAGTACAAAATTTACCAAAAACTCCCGAAGAGCTAACTGTTTATCTAGAAAATACATAATACCAGTAAGTGTCCGATACATATTAGATTGTGCATAATAAATGAAGTCTCTCGAAGAGATTATATATAAATATGTCATTCATATTATATGATTATGGTCAAAACATATGTTGTATTAAACCCTAAGTTTACTAATACAAATGACTATCATATTAAGACTACAAATGATTGAAAGATTGAAAATCTTCATGTTTCCACAGCCATAGGGGTAAAGTAATATGTATGTGAGAAGTTACCCGACTTATTCTTCAAATTTTGTACTATATCATCTATCAAAATAAACCAGAAATTTACTAATGCAAAAGTAGCCACATTAAACCAGAAGTTTACTAATGCAAAAGTTCGTGCCATAGTAAATCAGAAGTTTACTAAGAGATAGCACATGCCATGAAATTTTTATTTGTCATTTTTAAATGAGCTATTTCAGAATTCAGATAAGCATATACTGAAGAATTATAAGATTCTTCAAGAATTCGCTTGTACTAATTGTTCTCATAATAAATTGGTTATACCAGCTAAAGTTGGGACTAAAACCCCTGATTCTGAAATATATAAAAGGTGAATATGGGCTCATTAATGTCACAACCCATTTCCATAATAGGTCATGAAGGAGCCCAATACCGTTGTCGGGCAAGCCAAGTGCGAAAAATATTTCTAACTTTTTATGTTAATAATATCAAATTTAAGTGAGATAAATGCTCCAATTGGATTCAAAGCCGAAAGTGATAGATAATGTAAGTGGCATAATAATACAATCCAAAACAAGTCTACTAATGTGTATGCCAGAATCTGGTGTCACAAGCTACGGGTAGCTAGTCGAATATACACCCAGAAGAATATCATACTATCCTACTTTCTGAATCAGGATAGACAGAAAATAAAAGTACAAAGGAAAGACTTCTTCGGGTGTGGGTCGGCATGGAGGAAAAATAGCTTATCGTAGAAGTCCCAAGTCCACTCACAGGTGCGTACCAGAATGATAACCAGATCCACCTACCTCAGATCATGTACATTTAAGTACAGAACTGTAGCACGAGTACATAAACAATATGTACCCAGTAAGTATCTCATCTAATCTCGAAGAAGTAGAGATGAGAGGTCGACTCAATACTTACTAAGGCCATGTAAAATGAGGAGAGTTTATAATAAGCAGAAATAACTCAAAGTCATAAAGATTAGTAAGTATAAAACGACAATTCTTCCTTTAGATTTTCATCATGAGCATCCATTTATATATTTAAGCAATTATGAAGTCTAACCCACAATAGAATGCCAAATAAATCATGCACAGATAATCACCGAGAAACGCACGGCCCAATCCAATCATAAAAGTAAATTGTGCTCTATCGAGGGTCGAACGACTCGAACCATAGATGCATCTATTACCCCGCTCGCGAATCACACGTGCGACGCGGTCAAACAAAAATAAGCTCATTGACAAACAATAATAATAATTAAAATATATATATATATATATATATATATATATATATATATATATATATATATATATATATATATATATATATATATTTAAGGAGTAGCCAGACATAGAAATATCAATTATTCTCATTTAAAGGACCAAACAGGATAAGGGTCATTCTCTAGTCTCATTCTTCTTAATCAAAGAGTTCATACGAATCCAAGTTAATCAAACTGTACTAGAATATCACGTAAAGCATGCTTATGGGTCCTAAACTACCCGGACTTAGTATAATAGTTGCAACGCAAGGACTCTCGTCACCTAGTACGTACTTAGCCCACGCATACAATGACAAATAATTCAATTATTATGCATATGGGGACAATTCCCTCTTACAAGGTTAGAAAGGAGACTCACCTCGCTCCAAAGTGCACTTCCAATATCAAGAATAGCCCAAGCCCTCAATTCGGAGCCGAACGATCACAAACTAGTTAAATAAAGTAAGAACTAGTCAATAAAGGCTTACAAGGTCGAATTATAACTATTTAAGTAATTTTCCAACCTTTTTCACAAGTTTCCTAAATTCCGACCCCAGTCCCACGTGCCCGAATTCCGAGATTTTTCGAATAAAGTTGTTCTCTATTACCTGAGGATCAATAATATATGATTTCTACTTCATTTCATAGCAAATTTCATGGTCAAATCTTAGATTTATTAAAACCCCAGGTCTAGCTCTAACCCTTTGATTTTACTTAGTTTTTAGTGTTGAATCTACCTAATGTACGTGTATTTAAACTAAGGATGAGTGGATATTACTTACCTCACAATGCTATGTTGAAATCCTCTCTTTGGAAGCCCCCAAATTGCCCAAGTCTAGAGTAGTAATGAAATAAATGGCCTTTGAGTTCGAATTAAATGAACTTACTGCCTAGCGATTTCAGCATCTGCGATCTGGGGACCGCATCTACGGTCCCGCACCTGCGAAAAGAGGACCGCATCTGCGGAACTAGACGAAAATAGAGGGACCGTATCTGCGGTCGGGGGTCCACTTCTGCGAAACTGCTTCTGCGGCTTTTCAACCGCATCTGCTGTTTCCCCTGGCTTGGCCACTAGCCGCTTCTGCGAAGGGTGGACCGCATCTGCGGCCCTAGAACCGCAGATGCGGTTATGACAGAAGAAACACCCTTCAGCTATTCTCCAACTTTCCCACTTCGCTCGAGCCTCGTTCGTTTGACGCTCGGGGCTCCCAAGCCCCGCCCGAACATACCGACAAGTTTGAAATCACGAGGCGAACCTACTTGAACCCTCAGAACACTCAAAACAACGCTAAATCTAGGAATCATTCCCTAAAACCAAATGAATCAAACTAATAAACTTCAAGTTCTTAATTCTCCTCTAACGGGCCAAAATGCCCTTATACTACTCGGATTGACACCAAATTTTACGGGCAAGTCTTAAATAATTTTACGGACCTGTACCAAGCTTCAGAACCAAAATCTGAGCCCGATACCTAGGAAAATCGATGAATACTTAGTTTTTTTAATTCTTTAAAATTTCAATTTAACAATATTAAAAAAAATTCATTACTTGGGCTAGGGACCTCGGAATTCGATTCCGGACATATTCATTACTTGGGCTAGGGACCTCAGAATTCGATTCCGGATATACACCCATGTCCCATATTTTCCCACGGACCCTCCGGGACCGTCAAATCACAAATTTAGGTCTGTTTTCCCAAAAAGTTGGCCGAAGTCAAACTTGGTCTTTTAAGAGAATCCTAAAGAAACAATTGAACATATTTCACTCAAAACTCTTCCAACTCCCGAACCAACCGTCCCTGTAAGTTATAAATTAGCTAAAGTAAGCGCGGGAAGTTTTATGTAAGGGAACGAGTTTCAAAAAGGCAAAACGACCAGCCGAGTCATTACATTCTCCACCTCTTAAATAATTGTTCGTCCTCAAACGGACATAGAAAAGTACCTGGACTGCTGAATAAGTGGGGATATCTGCTCCGGATGTCCTCCTCGGACTCCCAGGTCGCCTCCTCGGCCGGTTGGCCCCTCCACTGGACTCTCACCGCAAAAATCCTCTTGGACCTCAACTGGCAGTCCTGCCTATCAACAATGGCAACTGGCTCCTCCTCATAGCCCAAATTCTCATCTAACTGAATAGTACTGAAGTCCAACACGTGGGATAGGTCGGCATGATACTTCTGACGCATTGAAACATGAAAAGCTGGGTGAACTCCCGATAAACTAGGAGGTAAAGCAAGCTCATAGGCAACCTCCCCAGCTCGTCTCAACACCTCAAAGGGGACAATAAACCTTGGGCTCAACTTGCCCTTCTTCCCGAACCTCATAATGCCCTTTATGGGCGAGACTTTCAAGAGAACTTTCTCGCCAACCATAAATGATACATCACGCGCCTTCTGATTCGCGTAGTTCTTCTATCTAGACTGAGCTGTGCGAAGTCTCTAATAAATCAACTTTACCTTATCCAAGGCATCCTATACCAAATCTGTGCCAAGTAACTTAGCCTTACCAGGCTCAAACCACCCGATAGGAGAACAACAACGTCGACCATTTAGAGCTTCTTACGGAACCATCTCTATGTTGGACTGATAGTTGTTATTATACGCAAACTCTGCTAAAGGCAAGAACTAATCCCACTACCCTCCAAAGTCAATCATACATGCTCTAAGCATATCCTCTAAGATCTGAACTATCCGCTACGACTGCCCGTCGGTCTGAGGATGGAATGTTGTGCTAAGCTCGACACAGGTCCCCAACTCACTCTGAACGGCTCTCCGAAAATGAGAAGTGAACTTAGGGCCTTTATCTCATATGATGGAAACCGGCATACCATACAACCGGACTATCTCCCGAATGTAAATCTGAGCATACCTCTCCACTGTATAAGTAGTCGCCACCGGAATGAAGTGAGCCAACTTGGTTAGCCTATCCACAATGACCCACAATGAATCAACCTTCCGTGTAGTCCGCGGCAACCCAACTACGAAATCCATGGTGATGTGTTCTCATTTCCACTCTGGTATAGGCATCTGCTGAAGTAGGCCACCTGGCCTCTGATGTTCATACTTGACATGCTGGCAATTCAAACACTTGGTCACATACTTCACTATGTCTTTCTTCATCCTTCGCCACCAGTAATGCTGCCTCAAGTCACGATACGTCTTCGTAACTCCTGGGTGGATAGAATACCACGAACTGTGTACCTCCTCTAGGATCCTCCTCCTCAGACCATCAACATTAGGAACACATAGACGACCCTGGAGTTGCAAAACACCATCCTCCCCAATAGAAACCTCCTTGTCACTTCCCTGAAGTATCATCTCTCTGAGAACTGCCAAATGTGGATCATCAAACTGCCGGGCCTTAATCTGCCCCAATAACTAAGACTGAGCAACCACACATACTAGAACTCAGGTGGGCTCTGAAATGTCCAACCTCACAGGTCTATTAGCCAAGGACTAAATGTCCGAAGCTAGTGGCCTTTCCTCTACTGGAATGAAGGCCAAACTACCCATACTCTCCGCCTTTCTGCTCAAGGCATCCGCGACCACATTGTCCTTGCCTGGATGATAAATAATGGTGATGTCATAATCCTTTAGTAACTACATCCACCTACGCTGCCTCAAATTAAGGTCCCTCTGCTTGAACAGGTGCTGCAAGCTGTGATGATCAGTATAAACCTCACATTCCACCCCACACAAATAATGCCTCCATATTTTAAGAGCACGAACAATCGCCGCCAACTCTAGATCGTGCACAGGGTAATTCTTTTCATGAACCTTCAACTGACGTGAAGCATATGCAATAACTCGCCCCTCCTGCATCAATACACATCCCAAGCCAATGCGTGATGCGTCGCAATATACTGTATATATCCCTAAGACGGAAGGCAATACAAGAACTAGTGTCGTAGTCAAAGCTGTCTTGAGCTTCCGAAATATCTCCTCACAATCATCGGACCAACGGAATGGAGCACCCTTCTGGGTCAATCTGGTCAAAGGTGATGCAATAAATGAAAAACCCTACACAAATCGTCGGCAATAACCTGCCAATTCCAGGAAACTCTTGATCTCGGTCACTGAAGTAGGGCGTGGCCAACTCTGAACTGCCTCAATATTCTTAGGATCCACCTTAATACCCTCTCCTGACACAACATGCCCCAAGAACGCCACTGACTCTAGCCAAAACTCACACTTAGAGAACTTAGCATATAGCTTCTGTTCTCGCATGGTCTGAAGCACTACTCTCAAATGTTGCTCGTGCTCCCCCAGGCTACTTGAGTATATCAAGTTATCATCAATGAAGACGATAACAAAGGAATCAATATAAGGTCTAAATACCATGTTCATCAAATCCATAAATGTCTCTGGGGCATTAGTCAAGCCGAAGGATATTACTAGAAACTCATAGTGGCCATATCTAGTCCTGAATGCAGTCTTCGGAATATTCGAGTCCCGAATCTTTAGCTGATGATACCCTGACCGCAGTTCAATCTTAGAGAACACCCTAGCACCCTGCAGCTGGTCAAATAAATCATCAATACGAGGCAACGAATACTTGTTCTTGATGGCGACTTTGTTCAATTGGCGGTAATCAATGCACATCCGCATAGTCCCATCCTTCTTCTTCACGAATAGCACTGGTGCGGCCCAAAGCGATACACTGGGCCTAACAAACCCCTTTGCTAACAACTCCTCTAGCTGCTCCTTCAACTTCTTCAACTCCTTAGGAGCCATATGGTACGGTGGAATAGATATAGGCTGAGTGCCTGGAGCCAAATCAATACAGAAATCAATATCACAATCCGGAGGCATGCCGAGAAGATCAAAAGGAAAAACAACGGCAAACTCTCAAACTACTGGCACTGAATCATTCGTTGGAGACTCTGCAGTGGTGTCACGAACATAAGCTAAGTAAGACAAACACCTTTTCCCGACCATGTGCTGAGACTTCAGGAAGGAAATAACCCTACTAGGCATATCAACCGTGGAACCCTTCCACTCCTATCTCGGCAATCCTGGCATCGCTAGTGAAACATTCTTAGCATGGCAATCAAGGACGGCGTGATATGGAGATAACCAATCCATGCCCAGGATGACCTCAAAATCGATCATATCAAGTAACAAAAGATCTGCTCTAGTCTCAAAATTATAGAAAGTGACTACATAGGACCGATATATCTGCTACACAACCACAGAATCACCCACAGGAGTGGACACATAAACAGGAACACCCAAAGGCTCAGAAGAAATAACTAGGAAGCGAGCGAACAAGGATGATACATATGAATAAGTAACCCTGTATAAAATAATATCGAAGCATCCCTACCACTAACAGAAATAATACATGTGATCTCAGGCTAATGCATATGGCCTGGCTGGAAGAGCATAGAACCTAGCTGGAGCGCCGGCTAGCTGGCCTCCACCTGACTGAGCAATAACGAGCTGACCTCTCCCTATCTGGCCTCCACCTCTAGGACGACCCCTACCAACTTGCCATCCACCTCTAGGTGGCTAGGCAGCTGGTGCTGGAATCACGGGCTACTGACCCTGCTGTACTGCCTTACCCTGAAGCCTAGGGCAAGTCCTCTTAAGGTGATCCAGATCTCCACACTCGTAGCACGCTCTAGGCACCATAGCATGCTGCCCTGGAGTCTGAGTCTGCTGACTCGAATACCCACTAGAAGAACCCTGGATAGCTGGCGGATGATAGGAACTCTCTGGCACGGCGCTGAAGGGGGCACTAGAAGAATTCTGATACCCAGAATACCCGCCAGAGGAACACTAAGTAGCTGGTGGGCGGTAAGAACCCTCCGGCATCGCATTGAAATAAAGCCTCGCTGGGGCACCTCAGGGAGGGGGTGGTGGTGCTGAATATGAGGGCCTACTGGGCTGGCCCCTCCCGAAGTGACCTCTACCCCTAGCTGGGGCACATCTTAAGTCTCTTGAAAATCTAGCCCTCTTATCTTGCTACATCTGCTCTCTACCCCTCAGACGATAACCCTCAATCCTGCGAGCAATCTCAATCACTAGCTGATACCCTGTGCCCATCTCTACCTCTTGAGCCATACCAGATCGGATAGTGGGGTGTAACCCCACAACAAACCTCTGCAAACTCTCTGCCTCTGTGGGAAGTATCATAAGTGCATGGCGAGACAACTCAGAGAACCTCGCCCCATAATCGGTCACTGACATCTAACCCTGCTTTAGATGCTCAAACTGATACCGTAGCTCTTCCCTCTCCGATGGTGGAATGTACCGATCCAGGAATAGCTGTGTGAACTGACCCCAAGTGAGGTGAGGAGAACATGCTGGCCTGCCAAGTGCATAGGACTGCCACCATCTACGAGCCCTACCATCAAGCTGAAAAGTAGTGAAGTCAACTCCATGCGACTCCAATATCCTCATGTTGTGCAGTCTATCCCTGCACCTGTCTATGAAGCCTGAGAATCCTCATGACGCTTACCCCTGAAGACCGGAGGGTGAAGCCTAGTCCATCTGTCCAATAACTTCTGCGGATTGCCGTCTACAGCTGGCCTGAACTGGGGTGCCACTGCAATAACTGGTTGATCCCCATCTGCGAGTAGTGCACCCGAAGTCTGATATACCGCAACTACGTGACCTGGAGCCTGAGCAGTAGGGGTCTGGGATCCCTCTCCTACCTGTGAAGTAGCTAGATCTACTGGAAATAACCCAGCCTGAGTAATAGTGCCCATGAACCATAGCATGCGGCCTATGACCTCCTGAAATCCCAGTGCTGTCATGAAATCTATCGGGGTAGGTTCAGCTGCGGGCACCTCACCCTGCTCCTCAATAATGGGATCCATCGCAGGACCTGCTGGTGGTGCAATTGGAATGGCTCTCGGACGCCTGCGTCCCCTACCACAGGCTGGTGCCCTCCCCCGACCTCTACCTCGGCCTCTAGCAACGGGGGGATCAGCTCTTCCCAAGTGTGGAACATCGGCTATACGAGTCCTCACCATCTGTGAGAGAGAGTAGAAGAGGAAAATTTAGTACACTAACCACTGCACGATAGGAAATGAACAAAGAGTAGTCTTTCCTAATACCCTATAGCCTCTCGAAGATAAATACAGATGTCTCCATACCGATCTACAAGACTCTATTAGGTTTGCCCATAACTTGTGAGACCTACGTGAACCTAGTGCTCTGATACCATGTTGTCACGACCCATTTCCATAATAGGTCATGAAGGCGCCCAACACCATTGTCGGGCAAGCTAAGTGCGAAAAACATTTTTTACTTTTTATGTTAATATTATCAAATTTAAGTGAGATAAATGCTCCAATTGGATTCAAAGCCAAAAGTGATAGATGATGTAAGTAGCATAATAATACAACCCAAAACAAGTCCACTAATGTGTGTGCCAGAACTTGGTGTCACAAGCTACGGGCAGCTAGTCGAATATACACCCAAAAGAATATCATACTATCCTATTGTCTGAATTAGGATAGACAGAAAATAAAAGTACAAAGGAAAGACTTCTTCACCTGCAGGTCGGCATGGAGGAAAAACAGCTCACCGTAGAAGTCCCAAGTCCACTCACGGGTGCGCACCAGAATGATAACCAGACCCACCTACCTCACATCCTATACATTTAAGTACAAAAGTGTAGCAGGAGTACATAAACAATATGTACCCAGTAAGTATCCCGTCTAATCTTGAAGAAGTAGAGACGAGAGGTCGACTCGATACTTACTAAGGTCATGTAAAATGAGGAGAGTTTATAATAAAAAGAAATAACTCAAATCATAAGGATTAGTAAGTATAAAACGACAATTCTTCCTTTAGATTTTCATCATGAGCGTCTATTTATATATTTAAGCAATTATGAAATCTAACCCACAATAGAATGCCAAATAAGTCACGCGCAGATAATCACCGATGAACGCACAACCCGATCCAATCATAAAAGTAAATTGTGCACTGCCGAGGTTCAAACGACTCGGACCATATATGCATCTATTACTCCGCTCGCGAATCACCTATGTAACGCGGTCAAATAGAAATAAGCTCATTGACAAGCAACAACAACAATTAATATATATATATAGGGAGTAGTCATACATAGAAATGTCAATTATTTTCGTTTAAAGGACCAAACAAGATAAGGGTCATTCTCTAGTCTCATTCTTCTTAATCAAAGAGTTCATAGGAATCCAAGTTAATCAAACTGTATTAGAATATCACGTAAAGCATGCTTATGGGTCCTAAACTACCCGGACTTAGCATAATAGTTGCTACGCACGGACTCTCCTCACCTAGTACGTACGTAGCCCCCGAATACAATGATAAATAATTCAATTATTATGCCTATGGGAACAATTCCCTCTTATAAGGTTAGAAAGGAGACTCACCTCGCTCCAAAGTGCACTTCCAATATCAAGAACAAGCCCAAGCCCTCAATTCGGAGCCGAACGATCATAAACTAGTTAAATAAAGTAAGAACTAGTCAATAAAGGCTTACAAGGTCAAATTCTAACTATTTAAGTAATTTTCCAACCTTTTTCACAAGTTTCCAAAATTCCGACCCCGGGCCCACGTGCTCGAATTCTGAGATTTTTCGAAGAAAGTTGTTCTCTGTAATCTATGGATCAATAATATATTGTTTCTACTTCATTTCATAGCAAATTTAATGGTTAAATCTTAGATTTATTGAAACCCTAGGTCTAGCTCTAACCCTTTGATTTTACTTAGTTTTTAGTGTTGAATCTACCTAATGTACGTGTATTTAAACTAAGGATGAGTAGATATTACTTACCTCACAATACTATGTTGAAATCCTCTCTATGGAAGCCCCCAAATAGCCCAAGTCTAGAGTAGTAATGAAATAAATGGCCTTTGAGTTTGAATTAAATGAACTCACTGCCCAGCGATTTCCGCATCTGCGGTCTGGGGACTGCATCTACGGTTCCGCACCTGCGAAAAAAGGACCGCATCTGCGGAACTGAGAAAAAATAGCAGGACCGCATCTGCGGTCGGGGCCCTCTTTTGCGAAACCTCTTTTGCAGCTTTTCAACCGCATCTGCGGTTTCCCCTGGCCTGGCCACTGGCCACTTCTGCGAAGGGTGGACCGCATCTGCGGCCCTAGAATCGCAGATGTTGTTATGATAGAAGCAGCACCCTTCAGCTATTCTCCAACTTTCCCACTTTGCTCGAGCCTCGTTCGTTTGACGCTCGAGGCTCCCGAGCCCCGCCCAAACATACCTACACATTAGAAATCACGAGGCGGACCTACTCGAACCCTCGTAACACTCAAAACAACGCTAAATCTAGGAATCACCCCCTAAAACCAAATGAATCAAACTAATGAACTTCAAGTTCTTAATTCTCCTCTAACGGGCCAAAACGCCCTTATACTACTCGGATTGACACCAAATTTTACGGGCAAGTCTTAAACGATATTACGGATATGTACCAAGCTTCGAAACCAAAATCTGAGCCAGATACCTAGGAAAATTAATGAATACTTAGTTTCTCTAATTCTTTAAAACTTCAATTTAACAATTTTAAATAAAAATTCATTACTCGGGCTAGGGACCTCGGAATTCGATTCCGAAAATACGCCCAGGTCCCATATTTTCCCATGGACCCTCTGGGACCGTCAAATTACGAATCCAGGTCCGTTTTTCCAAAAAAGTTGACCAAAGTCAAACTTGGTCTTTTAAGAGAATCCTAAAGAAACAATTGGACATATTTCACTGAAAACTCTTCCAACTCCCGAACCAACCATACCCGCAAGTTATAAATTAGCTAAAGCAAATGTGGGAAGTTTTATTTAAGGGAACATGGTTCACAAATGACCAGTCGGGTCGTTATAATTCACCTGTCATATGAACCACTTATAGATGCATATATAAGATGGTTACATGTATGTTTATTATCAACCCGCAGTTTGGCATTTGGAATTGCTTTTCTCAAATAAGAGCATAATTTTCAGATTATGAAATTAAGATAATTCATCTTGCTAATGCTGGTTTATATCCAAGCTGGTTTATCATTGATTACTTCCTATTAATGGCTAAACCATTGCTTATAAGAACAAAGCTTCATGTATTGTTCTAAGATTTTCTAAATTGCATATAGCAGCATTTGTATGTATCAGACCAACAATATATGATAAGTCCTCACCCATACTTGGTTTAGGATCAGAAACCAAATATTTTTACTATCTTTTGATGTGTGGTATATGATTAATTTATCTACCACAATACACAAAGATATGTTTCCCAAAGAAGATTGGGAATATATTTTAGTTTTCTAAAATGTGGAGGATGGAATAAACAGCTGAAAAATATGCTATATGAATCGAATTATCATTAATATGATCCTCACTTAACGATAATTCAAGTCAAATACCAGAAGCATTTTCTAATCCAAAATTAGATATCATATTTCAACTTCAAATGTTCCTATTAAAATTTAAAGTCCCTGAAGGGTAGAGTTTACTGTACGCATGAAGCGTGGTAGACCAATCGGTTCCAAAGGTAACAATCCTTAAAAAAGATAAGGTGTTAATGATCAAAATGATCATAATGAGGAGGAAATAAGCTCTATAAGAGCCCACGACATAACATTTCATGAAACTCCAAAAGAAGTTCAGGTACTTGAAAATAAAGAAAGTGATGAGATCTCAACAATTTATGTCGCTTGCGAACCAATACAAAATAATCGTCGACGATATATTTGATACAATATAGTGCACAATACTGTGAAATATTGTGAGGATCGGACCGGTAATCCAGACACCTGAAGATGTCATGCCATTTAAATGCAAGGCATAACCTATATGGCTTATTTGATTAAGTCTAAATGAAGATCCCTAAAGGATTTAAAATGCTTGAAGCATATAATTCAAAGTCTCAAAAAATGTACTCAATCAAATTATAAAGATCTTTGTACAGTTTAAAGCAATCTGGGTGTATATGGTATTATCGCCTTAGTGAATATTTGCTAAGAGAAAGTTACATATATGATATTTGTCCATTTATTTAGAATTTGTTATACTTACTGTTTATGTTGATGACATAAATCTTATTGGAACTCCAGAAGAGATCCAAAAGGCATTTGAATATCTTAAGAAGGAATTTGAGATGAAAGATCTTAGAAAGATAAAACTTTGTCTTGGTCTGCAAATTGAACATTTAGCGGATGAGATCTTTATCCATCAATATGTCTATACAACAAGGGTCTTAAAATGCTTTTACATGGACAAAGCGCAACTATTGAGTACGCCAATAATTGTTCGATCACTTGAAGTGGATAAGAATTTGTTCCGAACTCCAGAAGAGGATGAGGAACTTCTTGGTCCCGAAGTACCCTATCTTAGCGCAATTGGTGCACTAATGTATCTTGCTAATGCTACAAGGCCTGACATAACATTTTCTGTTAATTTACTAGCAAGATATAGTTCTTCTCTTATACGGATTAAGGACCCGTTCTTACCTCCATAAGAGAATGATGAACTCCTTGGTCCAGATATACCCAAGTTTCTACACTATACTCTTTTTCCCTTGCTTGGATTTTTTCCCACTGGGTTTTTCCTGGTAAGGTTTTTAATGAGGCAGCTTGTAATGTATATTATTAGTATACTCTTTTTTCTTTACTAGGATTTTTTCCCACGAGGTTTTTCCTAGTAAGTTTTTAACGAGGTACATAATAATGAACATCCAAGGAGGAATGCTTTAAAAATATTTTTGTGGATGTCCATTTATTACTCTGCTGTAGATGATCTTCCTGAAGAAGATAATCCATTTAGTACTCCATTGAAGTTTTCTACAAGCAACTGATGTAGGCAGGTAAAATAGTAGTAGATAATATTCTCTACAAATTCAACTTTTGAGAAGATGGTATACAAGATTGGAATGCGGAGACTCGAATAGTTGAAACAAAGTTTACATCAGGGGGAGTAAAATACACGATGCACTCTTTTTTCCTTACTAAGATTTTTTCCTACGGGATCTTCCTTATAAGGTTTTTAATAAGGCACCTAGAAATGCATATTACTAAATATGTGTACTCTTTTTTCTTTACTAGAATTTTTTTCCCACGAAATTTTTCCTAGTAAGGTTTTAATGAGGCACATTATCTTTTAATGAATATTTAAGGGGGGGGGGGGGATGGTGTTTTTTTTAAGATACTTTCTGTATATGCAAATTTATGGATAAAGATCACGTCTTCTAAATGTTCAATTTGCAGACCAAAATAAAGTTTTGTCTTTCCAAGATCTTTCATCTCAAATTCTTTCTTAAAATATTCAATTGCCTTTTGGAGCTCTTCTGGAGTTCCAACAAGATTTATGTCATCAACATAAATAGCAAGTATAACATATTCTGATACCATTTTCTTTATAAAAATACATGGACAAAGCGCACCCATTGAGTACACCAATGGTTGTTAGATCACTTGAAGTGAATAAGGATTTGTTCCGACCTCCAGAAGAGGATGAGGAACTCCTTGGTCCCGAAGTACCCTATCTCAGTGCAATTGGTGCACTATCTTGCTAATGCTACAAGGCCTGACATATCATTTTCTATTAATTTACTAGCAAGATACAATTCTTCTCCTACACGAAGACATTGGAATGGGATTAAGCATATATATAGCGATATTTAAAGGGAACTCTTGATATGGGTTTGTTTTATGCTAACAAAGATAGTGCAGATCTTGTTGGTTATGCATATGCAGGTTATTTATCTGATCCCCATAAAGCTCGATCTCAAACCGGGTACGTGTTTACATATGGAGATACTGTCATATCACGGCGCTCCACAAAGTAATCTGTTGTTGCTACTTCTTCAAATCATGCTGAGATAATAGATATTCATGAAGCAAGTAGGGAATGCGTATGGTTGAGATCAGTAATTTATTTTATTCGAGAAAAATATGGTATGGAATGTAAGAAAAACCCACAATTTTATACGAAAACGATGTTGCATGCATAGCCCAATTGAAGAGAGAATTTATAAAAGGAGACAGAACGAAGCACATTTCACCAAAATTATTCTACACACACGACCTTCAGAAAAATGGTGACGTTGATGTGCAACAAATCCGTTCAAATGATAATCTAGCAGATTTATTTACTAAATCTTTGCCAACTTCAACTTTTGAGAAGATGGCATACAAGACTGGAATGCGGAGACTCAAATATTTGAAACAAGATTTTAATCAGGGGGAGTAAAATATGCGATGCACTCTTTTGTTCTTACTAAGGTTTTTTCCCATGGGGTTTTCCTTATAAGGTTTTTAATGAGGCACCTAGTAATGCATATTAGTAAATATGTGCACTCTTTTTCCTTCGTTAGGAATTTTTTCCCACGTGGTTTTTCATAGTAAGGTTTTAGTGAGGCACATTATCTTTTAATGAATATCCAAGGGGGAGTGTTATAAATATATTATATTATGGATGTTCATTTGATATTCTGTTGTAAATAAGCTTCCTGAAGAAGTTTATCAATACGGGACTCCGCCGTAAATATGTTTATCTATTTAGTACTCTATTGAAAATAAGCCTCCTGAAAAAGCTTATCACTTCGGTACTCGGTTATGAATAAACATTATCTCCGGTAGAAGATTATCCATACCGGGTATAATAAGCTTACCCTTTCGATACTCCGTTATGGATAAACATTACCTCCGGTAAAAGATTATCCATACCGGGTATAATAAACGTATCGTTTCAATAGTCTGTTATGGATAAATATTACCTTCGATAGAAGATTATCTATACCGGGTACAATGAGCTTATCCTTTCAGTACTCCGTTATGCATAAACATTACTCTCTGTATAAGATTATTCATATCTGGTATAGTAGCATCTTACACAACAGCTTGCAGTAGCGGCTTACACAGCAGCTTGCAGTAGCAACTTATACAACAACTTCCTTTCTTCTATAAATAGAAGAGATTTCAGTTCATTATGTACATCAGTTTGAATTCGAATAATATATTAGTTTCTCTCTATATTGGTCTTTACTTTACAGCACGTTATATGAATACTTTTTTGGGGAAAAAAAGATTTTTGGCATCCCAAAAACTTGGCCATAAGGCTCTTGAACGTTTGCAAACTCTACAATTAGTAGTAAAGAAAGAAAGAATATTTCACGTAGAAATACAACGAAAAGACTTTAGCCAAAAAAATAAAGAGTTTTACTTTCAAATAATGAAATAAGGCATCGGAATTTCTTTCCAATTGAAACTTCAAAATTGTCAAAACCGAAAACTCATTATTCATTAATTACTACAGGAAATTTGCTTCCCAGGTTTGCATGAAATTCAGTTAGGAGTAGGCGCCACGCCAAAGTTCAAACTCTTTCACACCAATATCTCGTCTATGTGAATTTAGTAAAATACTTTTTGGTTCATAATTATCTGTCTTTTAATATTCTTGTACATTCTTTTTAAAAATATTTAATAAGTGCCTGTTTGAAAAGTCATCTAGGAATTGAATTTCAGTATAACTGGGTATAATTACACCGTTTGACATGTTTATTTGGCCAAATAATTACTTTGTCAACATGAAATTGGGTGATTGGAGGGGTGTAATTACACTATCCAATTCTCAAGGGGAGGTGAGAATTTGTGATAATTACATTGAATAATTATAAGGTTGTTTTTTAGTTTTTTGTATATTTTTTTTTGTTTTTAATTTATTTTCTTTATAACTTTTTGTTTCTATTATTTAACTTTAATTTTATTTTTACTTTTAAATTTCTTTTGAAAATTTAAAATATATATTTTTCTTTGTACATTATTTATCTTTTATTTCTCTGTATTTACTTCTTGTGATTCCGTATAATTGCTTATATTATATTTATTATTTATTTAATTATTTTATTTTTTAAACTACACCTCCTAATATAAGAAATAATGAGTGTTGCAATTAGAGTGAAATTTTATTGTTGAATGTGGTAATAAACTTATTGTGTTTCTTAATCTTAAGTTGTAGTGGAACTTACTATTATTATGTTGGAATTTGACATATGTTAAACTTTTTTTTTTTTTTTGGATTTTGAAATAGTGTTATTTCATGGTTCTAATTTACTTAGTAGTATTGGCTCACGTTGCATGTTGTTTCTTTTTTAGTTAGAATTGATAGATTATTTTTGCCAAACATTTGAATAATGTTATGACATTATATTTATAAATATTAATTTATTTTATCAAACATGAATTCCACGTTGTTCTTACAAAACGTATGTTTTTAGTTTTTATAAATATCTAAACTAAATATTCTTAATTTGGAAAATATATATAAATTAGTTTTACAATATTAGTTAAAATATATGATTACTAATTAATGTATATTCACGAAAAAATATATATCTTAAATACCAAATATAATATCATTTATACTTATAAAATTTTATAGGCATATATTTATTATATTAAATTTTGAATCTTGAGAATTACTTCATTTAAAATTTAATTTAACTGTGTGATTACACTTGTGCAACCAAACATTAAACTTGTAATTACATTTTAATTATGCTATGACAAACAAATAGGTCATCGTAATTATACAACTGTGTAATTACTACCTTAGTAATTACACCAATTCCAATTACCTGGTGGCTTTCCAAACATACCCTAATCTTAATTATGTGATTATTCATCTAAATTATTTCTTAAATATCCCACTTGATTAACATACAAATAGAATAATAAGAATAAAATTAAAAACAACAAATATTTTGAAGTACACATGGGCGGATGCTCGCCTGAAAAAGCGGTGTCATGCGATACCACTTCATCGAAAAAGTGTACTAAATATATGCATTAATACTGCAAGAAAATTAATACTAAATCGATAGCATGCAAGTGCTAGTCGAAAAAAATAAAAAGAATTGAAACATGGTCGCACCGTCATTCGGAATTTGGGTATTTAACGAGATCTCCTCAGTATAAGTCCCCGTGAACTTTGAACTCGATCACTTCTTCTCTCATTTCGTGCGAAGCTTCGCCCAGACCCGCCACTTTTTCGGTCTCCATTGTACGGTTGATATCGATCTCGATCGATGTCCCTTTTGATCTTATCCATGGGAATGTTAGGATAAACGGACCTGAAAGGGGTCCCAATTGATCATCCTCGACCCTGATCTTCGACTGATATCGATTATGTACGTTGGCCCAAGTGATAGCCGGGTACTTGATCAAACTTTGCTTCAACTTCTGTAAAGCTATGGAGTTCCGTTCGTTGAGACCTTGAATGAAGGCTTGAATAGCCAATCGTCGGTGGCCGGTGGCAGATCCATCCATTCTATTTGAAATCTAGATACGAATTCCCTAAGCATCTTGTTGTCTTTTTGCATTACCTTGAATAAGTCCCACTTTTTAGTTGCAACCTTAATGGCCCCAGCGTGCTCCTTTACAAAGGAATCTGCAAGCATATCAAACGAATCAATAGAATTTAGTGGTAAATTATGGTACCATACCATGTCACCCTTTGATAGAGTTTTTCCGAATTTCTTCAGCAACACGGATTCAATCTCGTTATCTTCCAAGTCATTTCCCTTAATGGAGCACGTACAAAAAGTAACATACTCATTAGGTCGGTGGTCCTATTGTATTTGGGAATTTCTAGCATGCGAAATTTCTTCGGGATGGGCTTCGAAGCCGCACTTAGAGTGAAAGACTTCTGCATGAACTCCTCGAATACAAACCTTTTACAATCGATGGTGCCCTCGGTATTTGGTCGACCCGAGAGTTGTATGTTTTTACCTTTTTGTCATTCCCTTAATTTTCTTTTCTCCTGATTCAATCTGTTTAGTGAGCTCCTCGAGCATTTTCATATAGCAAGGTCAGTCCTCGAAATATTGGCGTTTGATCTCTCCGGTATAGGTTCGGCCCTACGAACAGCTTATGGTTCGATCCCGCTTGGTGCTCGATGTTGATTCTGTAGTTGCACTATAGCGAATTGCTGAGCCTCTAACATTTTAAATATCAATTGGAGGCTGGCTCCATCGTCTTCTCTGCCCTGCGTACCTCGACCACCTAATTGAACTTCCCTGCGTACGCTACCTTCGGGATCAAAGCCCAGATTTACATTTAGGGAGACATGTGGACTGATATCGACGGGATCTGCAATTGGTACTCTCTCGAGGCTAGCCTGAGGCACATCGATCCTGGGGCGACTACGTTGTCATTTTCTCCATGGAAATCGGGGCTATTGTCAGCGTGAGTGGGTATTGCTTGCGAGTTTGACATGTTCAACTTGAAATAAAAAACACTCACAAAACAAGCGTAAAGTAGTGTGTCTTATGAGAATTATACCAGGCAATCACTATTATCCTTAGCCCCACGGTGGGCGCCAAACTATTTACCCTAAAAATTTGATAACAATAAAACTTATAATATGATTTTAAGGACACATGATTTCACCTAATACCAATTGATGAATATGAAGATTAATAATAGAAATTAACAATAAAGTAAAGCAAACCAGTGTTGAGACGGAATCCAACCCTCGAGTTAGAATACCCTCAGATTGATTAGTGCAAGAACAGTTAAAAATATAACAAGCTGATGGACGAGAATATAAACGAAAGAGGAAGTGTTGTACTGCTTTGATCTCTGCGAACAACCCTTATTACATATGATTAAAACCCCTTTTATAATAGTAGAAGAATTCTACTTAAGGCACAATTCTAAATATGGAAGGAAATACTATGATCGGCTGAACAACCGGTCTTGACTAGATTCGTGCCGAGATTCTCGCCACGATCCTTGGCCGATCCCAGATATCTTGGTTTTCTGTTGCTCGACTTAACTTCGATCTCCATATTATTTGGTCTTGATCTTGGCCGACCTCGAGCTTAATCGGCCCCAGGGTCTCGATAACTTAACCTCATGCCATAGATAAAAATCGAGGTCCAAACTTGATCTACCACGTTCCAGCCTTGGTCAGTCGAACAAAAATGGGCATCCCAATTTTGACCGTATACAAAATTATCTCTTGGTGTGTTGGCCATGTGCTTGATTTTGCTTTAAGAGGCCAGGGGTTCGAACCTCAACTAGAGAGCCTCAGTAGTTAAAAATTGTGAGGAATTAGAATTGAACCCATGACATTTTCTAACTTAACACTCAACAAAACCAATAGACTAAGGTATTTTTTGTCTAAATATATGATAATTAAAGTTATTATTCTCGTTCATCTATAAATTTCGCCACCTCTTAAAAAAAATTCTGTGTACGACCTTGGTCGTGGTAATATAATCTATTTGAACTTAAATAAAAGTGGGAAGTCCTGCTAAATTAACAATAACAAAAAAGAGTCTTCTATACACAAATTAAAATGAGTTTGAAAAATGGAATTTTGATAATGATATTTATATAGCTGGTCTCAATTAATTTGTGGTTTAATTGCGGATAAAAGTTGAGAGTGCGGTGGAAAAAAAAAAGAATTGAAGTTGGGAGTTCCAATAATAAAATGCATTTTCCAGCCTTGTCTCTCAACAGAATCACTGTGATAAGTTACAGTATGCATTTTTGTATTCGACGATAAAGAAGAGTTGTGTATAGTAGTTGAGTATAAGCGTTTACATAAACAAGAAAGGTGAAGGTAAAGCAGAAAGACAGTGGGAGAAATTAGATTTCATACTTCTCTTTTAAAAGTGAAGACAGCTTTTCTTTAGCTTTGCTTTGTTTTCCTGTCTTTTTGCTTTGCTTCTCAGTTTTCTTTCATATCATTCATGTTACTTTCTTGTTTCTTTTCTTCTCCATTGTAATTACTAATCCACCCCATTTACCCCACAAAAACTCAAACTCACAAAATCAGTAGAATTACTATTACTTAACATTCTTTCTTGTTTTTCGATCGGATCTGAAAAAGAATACAGGAAAAAGCAGTTGCAGAGCAAAAGATTGTTTCACTTTTCGATCCAAGTTCTTGAAAGGGTCTCTGTTTAGCTCAACAATCATGAAAGATTAATTCACTCTTCTCAGTTCTTTAATCAGGTAATTATCAAGAACCCGTTTTTCTGTTATTTTTTCATTTCTCTGTTTCTGTTTTGGTTCTAGAAGCCTTAAAGAAGGAAACTTCTGAACCATGCAACAAGTTCTTAAGTTTTTGGTGCATGTTCTTTCCTGTATTTTACAAGTAATACTGCATTTTCGTCAATTGATTCTGTTTTATGTAATTCATTAATTTTGCATCTTTGATTTCTATTATTATGCAATTGGGTAGTTAAAATGTAATCTCTCTAAATTTTAACTTCTCTATGATTTTAGTTAAAGCATTGATCCGCTCTTAGGTTTCAATTAATAGGAATGAAATGGACCTAATAGAGTGTAATGGTTAAAGTGTGTTAATACATGTAGAGCCGATTCCAACTAGGTTTATGTTGAGACATAGTTTGACTGATTTTGTTAATTAAAATCTTCGTAGCTTTTTCTTGTACCTCTTATTTCTCTGCTAAAGATTCCTTCCGATTTGTTTAAGGATTTAGTGCTGCATTTTGGGATCAATTTCAGATTTAATAATCTCATTTTTTAATTGTACAATGGCAGTGTCTAGGCCAAAGAGCAGAATGGAGTCACTTGTTGAAGGAGTTAGTTCCTTGTCAAACAGTCAAACTTCCTTCACTCCTATTAAGGGTAATGCGTCTTCAGCTTCCCGGATTAGTCGTCCTCCCCATCCTACATCAATGAGACAATCTAGATGTAAGGATTTGTCCTTCGATCCGATAGCTCTTGACTTTGGGTCCAAGACAATTGATACTCCAACAGGATCGGTGACTGCTTCTAAGTGTTCATATAAAACATCCAATGATCGTATAAAGAGGGATAATATCTCTGACTCAATGAGGCGCTATTCGACTAAAGGAAAAGAGGACATAGAAGATACTCGTTATCAACAATCAGAAGAATGTTCCCTGGATCGGGTTTTAATCTTTGAAGCCAAATCATCTATCAAGGATTTACTTCATGATAACAAGAACAATACTTCAAGTAGCTTTGTGGAGCGCAAGGATTTTATGTTACATGCTGTCGCAAGAGGAGATGCTGACCTTTTAACATCTCAATCTGGAATAAGCTGTTGTCCTAGTCCTCAAAATAGCTTTTACACTGCAACGCAATACATAGAAGCCAAACAAAGTTTCACCACTACGGCCAAGTCTGGTGAAAGCGGTGATGTTAGCAACTCGTGTGATATCAGTGAGAGCAGAAAAACAAGCTTCTATAGAGGCAGCACAGGTAGTGATATTAGTGACGAAAGCAGTTGTACTAGTTTCAGCAGTGCAATATATAAACCACATCAGGCAAATGATACAAAGTGGGATGCAATTCAAGCCATCAGATCTCTTGACGGAACATTGGGATTCAACCACTTCAGACTTCTGAAGAGATTAGGAGGTGGTGACATAGGAAATGTTTTTCTAGCACAGTTGATTGGCACAAGAGATTTCTTTGCCATGAAAGTTATGGACAAAGCAGCTCTAGAGAGTCGCAAGAAAATCGTGAGAGCTCAGACAGAAAGAGAGATACTACAGTCTCTGGATCATCCTTTTCTACCAACACTCTATTCACACTTTGAAACAGACAAATTTTCATGCTTGGTGATGGAATTCTGCCCTGGGGGAGATTTGCATGCACTTCGGCAAAGACAGCCAGGAAAGTTTTTCCCTGAGCATGCTGCCAGGTTAGGCTAGTTTTTTATTGATGCATATTCGTTGATGTTGTAGCTATTTTACTTTGAATCTCCATTCAGCTGGAAGTGTTTTCTTTGTCCATGTATCTATATATTCAGGACTTCTTTGATCTGATGATCAGGTTTCATGGTCAATATGTTTAGTTCTTGCTGCAATCGTAGTGATCAAAGTACAATACATTAATTTCGCAATAGACCAGTCTTCATAGTTGATTGGTTTTGGCAATGTAAACATATCTCTTTATCGGAACCTGAATTATTATCATGATTTAAGGGTCCCAAGAAACCTTGTTAAATTGGAATTTCTTTTCCTAGATCTATGGCATAAGGGAGATCCGGCATAAATAGTAGTTAGGTTAGAATCTTATTTTTTGCTAAATTCTCTCACCTCTAGTGGTCTTGCTGTTCAAACCATGATGATGCATGTTGTGATATCCAGCACTAGCTCTCTTCTCTTTATCACAGTTCGCTTGATGTCAGGTGAGTTAAATAGATGGTCTATATTACCTAGTTCTCTTCTCTTTTACTCAACATTGGGCTCCAACTGATTTTTGCCTTTTATCCAATATTCAGTTACTGCATTTAGATTATATTCTTTTCCAAACATGTCAATATTTAGTAAATCATTCGGTTAGGAAATGGAAACTGACTGGTGTAGGGTTTGTAGCGTTTGTTATAAGCTCTGCTAGAGTGTCATAGATAAAGGAGCAGTTTTCTCAACTCAAGATTAGTTTACTCATTGAAGATTCACACCCGTCCATCTTGATCAATGATGTTAACATGCACTTGTTATCTTCTGTTTTGGATGTATAGGTTCTATGTAGCAGAAGTTCTCCTTGCTCTAGAGTACCTGCACATGCTTGGAATCATTTATAGAGACCTTAAACCAGAGAATGTTTTGGTTCGAGAAGATGGTCATATAATGCTATCTGACTTTGACCTCTCCTTGAGGTGCGCCACAAGTCCAACTTTGGTTAAATCCTCAAATTCAAGTTTAGAGTCGAAGACTTCATCCTACTGTGTCCAGCCTGCTTGTATTGAGCCATCTTGTATCATCCAGCCTGCATGTTTTTCACCGCGTTTCCTAAGCAAGCCCAAGAAAGGGAAGAACACGAAACAGAAAACCGAGATGCACAATCAAGTGAGCCCCCTGCCAGAGCTCCTTGCTGAACCAACAAATGCTCGATCCATGTCTTTCGTGGGGACACATGAGTACCTTGCTCCAGAAATCATTAAAGGCGAGGGACATGGTAGTGCCGTTGATTGGTGGACATTTGGGATCTTTCTCTATGAGCTCTTGTTCGGGCAGACACCTTTTAAAGGAGCAGGCAACAGAGCCACCTTGTTTAATGTTGTTGGCCAGCCCCTGAGATTCCCTTCATCACCTAGTGTTAGCTTTGCTGCAAGGGACTTGATAAGAGGTTTACTTGTGAAAGAGCCACAGCATCGCCTTGCATATAGGCGGGGTGCTACAGAAATAAAACAACACCCTTTCTTTCAGAGCGTGAATTGGGCACTTATCCGATGTGCTAGTCCTCCTGATGTACCAAAGCCGTTCGTGCTACATGATGTCCCCAGTGCACCAGCAACAAAGGTCCCAGGCGCTGCTGATAATTATTTTGAGATTGATTTCTTCTGAGTAAACTTGTTTTCTTAGCAGTTAAGTCCATGAAGGGCCCGTTAGGAAGAACACCGATTTGTTGTTACCTTTTATATGAAAATGTAAAGTGCATACTCTCTTGAAATACTAATGCATTAGGAACTGGATATTTGAAGATCTTCTTTATTTCTCATTGTTTATGCTTGCTACTATTTTTTGTCCTCTTCTCTAGTTGATAAAATCTTTGAAAATCGCTTTTCACCATCACCCTATCCACAATCACCACCATCACAATCACCACCACAGCGTCAACTACCACATCAGTCCACCTCCGCCATTACAACTATAGTATTTCTTGTAACACAAGTATTTTAAACTCTTTTCTACTAAACTATAGTATTGTTCGTTTTCAGAATTTCGAATTGTCCTCAAGTATACAGGGAAAAAAAATACTCTCCCTGAACTAGAGTTTATTAAATGGTTCTCTAATTTCCAAGAGGGGAATTTAGTCAAATGTATTCCTTTCTATTTCTATCCACACCCACCCATTCAGAGGTAGAAAAGTTGGTAGCTGGAATATGGCCTAATGCCAACAACACGCGCCTTAATTTTTTGTCTCTACTCCTTCTGATTGACCCTTTACTCTCAATAACACTAGGCTCCACTCCCCTACCTTTTTACTCTCAATAATGTCTCTAGTCACTTTTCTGCCATATCTCAACTTTTATCAAATACTATCACTTATTTCAATCAATATCTAAACCTTGTGTCAACTGCCAACATTAAAAAATAACACGATGTCTCCTTATATCAATCATCCATATTTTACCACTAACATATGTCACATACGTTTATACTTAACTATTAAATTTGACTGCGTGAATGACCTTAGTGAATTTACAAATAATTTTCTAATAGTTTTGGAGTAATACATGTACTTTATACTGTAAATATTAGAAATACTATTTTCAATTCAAATGAATCAGATTAGCACTTACTTGTGTGCTTTCCTCAAATTTTGATTTTCGTACAATATATGGTATAGGTGAAGCTAATTTTTTTCATTAAAAAGCATATACAGGAAGAAATGGATTTGAAGAAAAATTGACCTCTATGTGGGTAAGGCATAAACTTTACATGTATATAAGTATGTAATTTTTTCCCTTTCATTATAAGAATGGCCACTTAAACTTGTAGGGTTTTTGAGATCGAGCCGATACACGAATTTTGAATTTTTTCATTTGAACACCTTTACTTGAGAAAATATCTACTAATAAACACTTTTGAACGTTGACTGTGCTTAGGTGGCAATATTATACCTGATGTGGCCAATTGTGCGTTAATCGCCGGTATTAATCGCGTGAATATGATAAATAATTAATTTTAAAAAAATAAAAAAATTCATTGGGTCAGATTTAGTGAAAAGCCACTTCAATTCATTGGATCTGACTATTCTTCAATTTTTAATCATTCAATCTTGCAATTCCAAGCCGTAGAGATTGTTCTCCACACCAAGAACTACCTCTCCACCAAAAATCAGGAGATTTCTGATCACGCCCAAAGTATATCCTCTAAATAGGATTCTGCGGACGTTGCAAATAAAACCCAAGTATTAAG
>MU754364.1:7333-24523 GCA_026770625.1 Nicotiana glauca
AGAGAGAGAGAGAGAGAGAGAGAGAGAGAGAGAGCAGGGATACTTATTTAAAACTAATTTATATATAATTGATAAATTGTATATGACCATGTAATTAAGTTAAAAAACTTGATTAAGGAGGGTAATAAAATTTCATATGTAGTATAAGAAAGTAAAAATACCTTTAAAGAATAATTCAAATCGAAACAAAGGAGGAAAAACATATATTTTGATAATTTGTCAATGGAAAAAATATTAGAAAAAAAGGAAAACATAGAGCTCATTCCTTACATGCATGTGAAAGGCCCAATTTTTTCACCCTCTTCCCAAACATATGCACGTGCAAGGCAGAAACTCAATAAAGAAGGAATTACTAACTTATATTATAATATGCAGTGTAAAATTTCTTCACTTATCAGAAAATTTTAATGAATTATAGTTGGTAACTTACTTTGTCTCTAAGTTAATCGTTTAATATTGCTGTAGAAAAGTTACATGTTCATGTGGAAATACAAAGACTCCAATCCTCAAACAGAGAAAATATTTTGGAGAAAAGGGAGAAAGCAGAAGGAGATTGTATAAAAATAAAGGTTACCCCATATACAAATTATCCCGCAATCATGCATGTCACAAAAAAAGGGCGCACCCTAATGAGCAGTGGCGTAACACATTCAATCAAGGGGTGTCAAATGACACCCATTCGCTATAAAATTATACGGTATTGTTAGGTAAACTTTTTTATTTTATATATTTATACGTTGACTCTCCTTGATTTTTCGTAGTATTTAATTTCTTAAATTTTGATATCCCTTAGTAAAAATCCTGGCTTCCCTGCTGCTAATGATTGTAATGTAAGCAATCCACCATGACACAAGTATTAATGGCTGATTATACGCCTTAAAAACCTATATACCACACAGAAATTATTTTACCGCAGTTACAAGGCTCCGAGATTATATCATGGGTAAAAAGGGGAAGTAACATGTAACATGTGAAAGACACTATAATTTGACTTCTGACATTAGTGAGTACGACTACACGTGAATATTACTAGTATGTTATTTGTCTAGAATGTAATTTCGACAGAATACTTTATTTTGTTATGTTATGCGAGTTTTAATATTGGGTTTCATAGTCAATAACCACTATTCCCTCCAAGTATATTGTCGCCCTTCTGGAATTTAAATATGTATGCCGCGTTCCACAGATTTTTTGAGAAGTATTGACATATTTATTCCAATTTCACTGTTCCAAATTTGATTTTAAAAGTCTAGTATCATATTCTTTGACTAACAAATTATTCTTAGTCTATTTGTTCTTTCTCAAAGCAAGCTCATAGTATGTCCTTAATTGTTATTTTCTTAGCTTTGACTTATTATGGGTCAATTTGATCATCAAAGTCGAAGGGAAACTGAAAATTATAACAAAGGGAGTATAAAAACAAGAATGTTACACCAGAATGCTGGTGATCTTGAGTAAACATCCATCTTTATATTATACCAAAAATATTGATGATTTGAGCACACAGTTCATCCTAAAGTAGTTTAATTCACAGCTAAAAAATAATAATTGGTTGGTTGTCAGCATTACAAGAGTCCTCTACAGATAATGAGAATTTCACATTAATTCCATCCGCTATGCCTTCTCTATGAATAGAAGGGAAAATGAATATATTTAATAGAAAATACTTAAGGCCAATGTATAAATAAAGCATATTTGCACATTGAAAAATCTTTGAGCGAAAGAACTTCTCTGGACTTCGTAGATAAGCACATCATTTAGATGCCTCCTGGCGAAGGAACTGAACAAATTTTGATCTGAACTCTGAAGGAATCCGGACAGGACGGTAATTTTTATTAAGCCACACTGCTGTTCCTGTTGCCTCCAATATAGGCTGGGAAAATTAACAAGATACATTAAGAAATGAGAAGTGTACAATTGCTTTGCTATTTTGACCTTCAATTATTCATCAGTAGGTAGTTGTATGATAATAGAGCCAACTGACCTCTTGATCCGGAAGCTTGAAGATGAAGTGTTCGAAGAACAAACGAACAGCTGAAGAGTCGGATATTCTCACCTTCACGACAAATCTGTCTCCACTCTGAACCAGCAATGAAACAAATGATAACAGACAGGATAACATAACACAAATTTTAAGCAGTTTAATTCACATTTGAAGTCAAACAGACTAAGCAGTTCTATTTTCCCAGTTGAAGTCACATTTGAAGTAGTATGGTAATATTTTTTATCTAAAGATTTATAATCAGTTTCAAACACTAACAAATACAGGAACCATTAACAGGACAACAACAAAAACATACCCAGTGTAATCGGGATCTAGAGAAGGTAGTGTGTACACAAATCTTACATTACCTTAGCGGAGGTAGAGACGCTGTTTCAATTAACAGGATATATGCCAGTCCATGACGAGGTAAATATTTGATGCAGTACAACTATGCGTCTATCCAAATGTCAAAAGTACTCTGCTTCGGTTATCTCTTCTTCTCCCATTATTCCGATAACATTTGGAGTACGAGTCAAAAACTTTTGAATTAGAAGAGGAGAATATCTTAGCAGGTCAAGATAAGCAAGGGATGAGTATATCAGCAATTCAAATAAATTACAGTAGCATCACCAAGTAAGCAACTGCAAATATTTGATGGTGTGCTTCAAAAGAAATACTAGACGCAGTTGTTGGCTGCAGAAATCTTTTCAGCACACTCGTATTTTAACACAGCCCAGCGGTGCATTTAGCAACAACAACCCAGTATAATCCCACTTAGTGGGGTCTGGAAAGGGTAGTATGTACGCAGACCTTACCCCTACCCTGGGATAGAGAGACGACTGTTTCCAAATAGACAAGAGGGGTTGCTCTGATGGTAAACAACCCCTTTCCAGCGGTGCATTTAGATATATTTATAATCCAATATTGCCCCAGGCAAGCTTGAAGCCTAAGGCTCTTGGGAAATTAATGCAACATGACAAACTTAAAAGGCATATACAGATATTTGACCAATATATGATGGTGAGGTCGGTACAGTGACAGTTCCTTAGGATAATGAATAATATTTTAGCATTAGATAGAGACCCAAATAGATCAGAAGTTCTCCCTCCGGCAACGAAAAAAGAGTTTAGGAAAAGAAGAAAAAAAATGCTCCTTCATCAACCACAGTTACCTCCAATCAAACTTGTTATATGCTCAAATATAACTGCTCCCATCCCTAAGTAAATGACTTAGTCTGAGTAGTATAGAACACAAGTGAAAATTATTTGAATAGATTGTTAACTTAGAGCCAGATGATAATTAAGTAAAATAATAGTTTAGTGTAAAATTGTAGAATAATCAATTGAAAGCATGTCAAATAAAGATCAAGAGAATCTAAAGTAATATTAGTTTATAATGACTTCAATTCAAGGTAAAGTAAAAGTTTTCTATCAAAGAGGACTCAAGAACAAAGACATTGTCCCAAGGGATGGAAGCCGGTATCACATTATAATCAGCTGCAAAAGCTTCATTTAGCTGAAATCATCATCCAATTGACATTAACCTTACATAACTATGCTAATCAAACTTGTCACACTTGAATTTGAACCATTCAAGCTTCCTTCATTTGCACGTGTATCCATAGTTCTACTTTCACATATACATAATATATATATAAGCGTTTGTGCCTCAAAATTTAAATTTAGGACATGCTACCCAAAGTCTAAAATTTCTGGGTGCAAATATTTTAGTTTTTAATGATGTGTAGATGAGGGTCATACCCTTAGAGGTGCTAGATACTTAAGTGACAGCTCTGTTAGTGCTATTGCATCACCATTGCGTGCCACTGCATCAGCACTTACGCCAAGCCTTTCTAGAAGCTCATGCCGACCTGTTTCATTTATTGAAAATAAGATTACTGTAAGGAAAGTTATTAAAAAGGAATCGTCATTGAGATGTCTTTGATACCCAGTATTACGTAATATCCGAGGTAGGAAGGTAGATCCATATACAGAATAACAAAAAATTTAAATGAGAAAGACTAGTATTCCTAGAAAAAGGGAAAAATATATGGAGAAAAAAACTAATTTTGTAATTGATAATAACTGCTACTCCTTTTTCCTTGATCAGCTGTAATTAATGACTACTTTCCCTATTGTGGATGAGGAGCTGGAAAGAGTGACTAGTTATAAGAGTTGGGAGAATTACAACAACTGTCAAATGAACCAGATTCTCTAAATGACACCACGTGACACAGGGAACTCCTCTGTAAAGTCCACTTATCAGGTCCTAGTGGCTACAGGGACAGCACAATCCTTTCGGCCATGAAGGAAAGCAAGGAAAACCAATGACCAAGAACTGTAGCATGTTTCAGCTGGATCTTGCATATGATGCAGTCCTAACTTAACACAAATTGCAGAATAGGGGAATGATGTTTCCTGGAAGACATTAACTCAGCAACAAGGAGCACAGAAGACGCAAATTATCTGTTTCTACACTGCTCAATGGCCTCACAGCTGTGGCACTCCTAAGCATCTTTAACATGCATTGGAGAATGCCAAGAATAGTGAAGAAGCTGCTTTATTATAGGACAGCAAAAGAAGTGGCAGTGGACAAGAATATGTGACATAGTACCAGTTTGAATCTGGTAGGGGCTATGGATACACAGGAATAGAGAGGTTTCCTGAGCAAATCAGAACTCACTTGCAAGCTTAAATTTGTATCTTTTCTCATTTTGTTTTGGTGTAGAAATGATGTAAAAAAATGATAGAATTCCTCAGTTTTCTCAGTAGATAGTACTGAGGAAGCTTAGGTTTTGTACCTCACAATGTAGATATGTAGCACTAGCTTAGTGCATTGGTCTGCAATAGCTAGTCTTATGAAATACTTGAGAGGAACCATGAATTACAGTATCCTATACAGTGGATTTCTTTCTACTTTAGAAGGGTAGAGTGATGCAAATTGGATCTCTGATTCAGATAAGACAAAATTCATTAGTGGTTATGTATTCACCCTTGGTGGTGGTGTAATATCGTGGAAATCAGCTAAACAGACGATCATTGCTAGATAGACTATGGAATCAAAGTTTGTAGCTATGGAGTTAGCCGGTTCAGAGGCTAGAAATTTCTTAGCTAATATTCCTTTAGTAAAGGACGTATTGCCTCCTGCGTCTATGCATTGTGATTGTCAAGCAGCGATAGCTATTGCAAAGAATAAATGTTATAACTGAAAAAGTAAATACATGAAATTGAGACATGATGGCATACAACAATTGTTAACAGATGGAATAATTTCCATCAACTATGTGAAGTCGGAGATAAATTTGGCCGATCCTCTGACTAAGAAAATTAATTCTTCAAACCTCAAGGGAGATGGGGTTAAGGCCTCGTTAATATTTTAAATAATAACTAAAGTTACTTACTTCTAATTCTCAATTTGTAATATGTAATTGGTCCACTTGCCACTTATTTAATACACTATCTTATATATTATAATAAACTTTCTTCCACTAACTTAGTGTTTTGACCCAATAATTACAAATAAAATTAATTATCCAATCCCATAATTAATAAGTATATAAAATTAATAAATTTGGGTTATTACATATAACAACAACCCAGTATAATCTCACTAGTGGGGTGTGGGGAGAGTACTGTGTACGCAGACCTTACCCCTACCCTGGGGTAGAGAGGTTGTTTCCAATAGACTCTCGGCATCCATCCCTCCAAGAACTCCCCACCTTGCTCTTTGGGTGACTCGAACTCACAACCTCTTTGTTGAGTGGAGGGTGCTCACCACCAGCGCAACCCACTCTTGTCATGGGTTATTACATACACTAGCCCCAAAACTGGAATTTAACATAAGAAACTCTCTTCAGCAGTTAGTTTAAATCAGTTTTCTTATTGAGCTAATTTAAATCCTTTAAAGTAATGATTTCGACAAAGATAAAAGAGTTATGCTAAATCCTTAGAAGTAATGATCTTGACAAAATACTTTGATTAAAAAATTTGAGTTTGCACTTCCCATTTTCCCGCATCATTTTTCCCACGAAAAGGAAAAGGGTTAGCGGAGCAAAGCAAAGAGTAACTTGGTAAAACAATTAAAATTTTATTGGTTAAGTAAGATCCTCAATAAATACAGACACAACATGCATAATAGTTCTTATTACATTGGAAAGACTTGAATTTGTGATAAACATTGGTTAAGCATCACAATCACAAGTAAAGATCCATGACAATTTTGTCACAACATTTTGAATAGACATATCATTAGATTAATTAAACTGACCTCCTTTTCGAAATGAGATATAATTTACAACTGAGCAAAATTCTGGCAAATAACAGTTGCGGCAAGAGACGGTTTTTCTTAAGTTCACATACAAAGTGCATATAGGCTGTTATCCTTAAGTACAGTATGTGTAAAGCATAATATACAAACAGTTATTAACCACAAAATTCCCTTCGATTTTGGGATTCAACAATATTTTACTAATAAGCGGAAAGCAAATCATATTCATTATTCAAATTTTAGATAACATAATCTCAAATTATTGAGAGAGAAAACAAATTCCATAATCAAGGCTAACAGATGAGCTAACTATACGGTCACAAAAAGTAACATAGAACAGATATAAAAGATCCTTTTCCAGTAATTTCAACCAATATCAGTTACCGACTGCATCAGAATTTTCCTTTTTCATTAAAGAAAAAGCACAGGTATAATCTTTATTTGATGAATGATAGCACGGGTTAAATCTGCTAGCAGTAAATCACTTGAGTGCAGATTAAAACAGAAAACCTTACAATGTTGGCAATAGCTTGCATAAATAGCATTATTTACAACACCATACTGATCCAATTCATAGTCCCGGACTTTGAGTTCAATTTCATGGAATTCAATCATTCTGCAAAGCAAGAGCAAAATCTAAGCTTATATCAATGGGAAAAAAAATTGACTATTTCAACAAGCAAACTGAAAACCTCAGTTCTGAAGCTACTGTAATTTAAAAAACTAACATACCCTTGGCCACCTTTGAGATCAAATGCACGAGCTTTAAAGCTCGTTAATTTACTGTCCGATGACTGTAAACGCTGAACCGGGAGTTGCCGGTGGGAGATGACCGGGAAGGTAGGCGGTGCCTGATGATGATGCGGCCATAGTGGGTTCACAATTGAGGAGTGTGTTGTCTGTACAACGCGCATCAAAGGGGAGACTAGGGTTTGCGACATTTTTTGTAGCCAAACTCGGCGGTAATTGCGATGATGGCGAAGAATTGCAGAGGAAGAAAAGAATAGACGGAGATTGGAAACCTTTTTTTTAGGTTGTTGGACGATAAGGTTTATGCAACGGCTAAAAGGACCTTTCCTGTCTCCCTCTGTTCTAGAGCGAAAATTTTATTTTGTTCACGTGTTAGGCTCGCCACCTGAATGAAAAATATTTTTCAGAATGAAAATATTCTATTGAAAATATTGTTTGGTTGCTGAATGAAAAATATTTTTCAGAAAAAATATGTATTAAAAAAAATTAAATTTACTCCCTCCGATCCAATTTATGTACCTGTTTGCACAAAGTTTAAGGAAAAAAACTTTTAGAATTTGTGATCAAGTCAAAAGGAGTCCGGAACCTAAATATTATTTTTCTGGACTAAAAAGGTAAAAAAATGTGACAGTTTTGAAATAAACAAAGATTACAAAAAGGTAGCAACCACGTAAAAATCTCAAAACTTTTGGGTACTAAATGATCCTTGGCCAATGCTCAGCACAATATGAATAGCAGTAATACTTACTTGAATAGTTATCATACCACGAACACATCCATGATATAACTTGAAAACTATATATTATACAGAAACAAGAAATAATTTCAGAGTGTGATTTAATCATAGTGAACTCTGCTTCCTGCTTCAGATTACATCCATAAAAGTAAAAAAAATCAATTGAAGTCCTACAAAGGGTGCAAGGAGCGTAAAATAATCTTTAACCTCAATCTTCTTAGTCACCAATGTAATCTACAACTGCAAGTGTGTTCCTTTTACTAACACCGACTATGTAATCTCATTCTCGTAGATCAAAGGAAACCTCGAGAGAGGGAAGGGCAGGCTTGTGTTCTGCAACATAAATATGCTTCTGTTACTGATGGTGAAAATCTAAAAAATGGAGGTATCAAATTTCACCATATTTCTGACGTTATATACGAGGTGTGTGTAAACTCTAGTAGCATTATACTTAATTGTCATGACAAATCGTTCCAAATTTTTGTGCCTGATCGATACTGAATGAAATTTTCCGGAAGTGATCAAACTAAGAGAACCAGCTAACACAAAATGTGCGGAAAAAAATTTGACCTGATAGTATAAACTTAAATGAAAGGAAAGGGATATACCACAACTATGGAATCCCTCCAATATTATGAATCAGGTAACTTTTCCACAAATTCAACTGGCACGACAGGTATAGAGTCCCACCACTCCTTTAATCTCCGATCTACTTTCTCATCTTGCATGTATTTCCCAATCTTTGATGTCGCCACAAAGAGGCACAATGTCAAAGCCATAAGGATAAACTTGAAAGGAACCACCGCTAATATTACAGCCGCACCAACCATTGCCATCATTACCAAATCTGCATGCTGTAACCACCCATCAAAAATGAGTAAAGGATCCAGGTCATCTGTTATGACAAAGTTTAGGAAAGAATTACAAAAGATGAGTCCATTAACATTTTCGTTATATATTCCTAAACAAATATCAGCTAGAACAGTTGGTACCTTTGGAGCCTTTGAAACCAATATGGACCAGATTTTCAGTAGTATTATGTTCATGCTCTGAACCAAGTCATAGACATTTCTTAGTCCGTGCTGTGCTGACACTATACTTTCTATCGTCGTCTGATCAGATCCAGTGTAGATAACTATTTTATTTGCCTTGTCTATTATCCCTCTTTGCCTTGCCCATATCATTGTAGCAACTGTCCCCAGTAAGAGAGCTGATATTGCTTTGCCAACACACTCTCTACATTTGCAAACATCCATTAGTCTTTTCCAGGTTTTCACAGTCCAATTTCTTCAATTAAGATAAATAACGTAGCAAGAATTAGGATACTTACGTGTAAATAACTAGAAGCACTGTCAGCATAAAAATACCACTGCATAACGGTCTTTTCCATGAAAATACCTCTTGAAGATAAGGCACTAACCTCCCGAACGGTTTGAGAAGACCCTAATTAGCATTGATAAAACAAAGACATATCGTTAGGCTATTTTGAAACAATGCAGCAGCCTAGTGTTAATGCATATTCAGAAAATCTTCAATTAATATAAGGTGATATGGAGTTCTCTAACAAACAATGGTTCTCAAGCTTCAGTGCTGGTTATGTATACCTGTTTTCTCTCTTTTTCACCTTCCCTAAATTTATAATTCTATAGGAGACATGATATGCATGCATTTTCTTGAATCAACCAGCAGCACTTACCATAAGAACCTGGACACTGTTCCCCATTCCTTCCCCTTTCAGCTCCTCAACAGTAGCTTTGGCCTTTTCAATTTCCTTTGCTTCCTCTCTTGCTTGATCAATAGCACTCTCCAACGATGAGACGCTGTCATTTTGGACTGGAAGGCGGCGGCTGTTGTCGTCGATTTCTTTTGCCGCTTCACTTGGAACCGGTGACTGCGAGATATTCAGGCTTCTCAAGATTGAGCTAGCACTACATGTGTGTCCAATGTCAACTTTCTTCAGACTCCCTGCAAGCTCTTCAAGGACATAATCCCCCTTCGGCAACTCATCAAGTAAATCAAAGATCAAGAAATTCTTGGGAATTGGTGGCGAGATCCTAAGCATTTCTCTAGCTGCATGAAGCCTTATAATTCCTAGTATTGTTCTCGCGTGCATCTCCTGTGATCCTGAAGGTGAATCAACCTTAAACTTACGTAAAAACCGATGCAACAATATAACCTCCTTTATTAGAGCAAGCCAGTGGTCTCGCCTTGTTGAGCTTGTCATTTCTGGGAACTCCAGGACAACCGATGCTTCCCTAAATTTTGACAAATACAACACTAAAAGTAAATTCTCTTACTGCTATTGACATCATTTTACACAAACATGGTTCTTGAAGCCACATAAACATATACACAATTTAGCATATATACAAGCTCCTAATAAATTGTAAAATACCCCACATTAAATCAGTATATTACAAGCAAAACTCAGCCTTCAAGCAACAATCCTAAAAATACGTTGAAAATAAATAATGCCAAAGTTGTCCATACTAACCTGAAGGAAGTGCGGAGTACTTAAAATTTAAGCCTTAAAAAACATCATCTTATAGGATGTTGAGAAAAATCTTACAATTCAGAAGATTCATAAACTATGGCCTTGTCAAAGAGCTGAGCACCCCATGGACCTGTAGCAGCAGGTTTGACACTCTGCTCGAAGTCTTCTGAAAGAATGAGCTTAATAGCATCTTTATAAGAGATGACTCCGGATTCCTCAAAGTAAAGTGCATAGTTTGTTAGTGTCAGCCTACCTACAAATGGTATAACCTTAGGTTACAATCCCAGGAATCATAATAATGCAAAACCAAAAGAAAGGCAAGAGTACCAGGCCAACTTGTCCCTCCAATGTGTCGCACTATTCTTTGGGAACTTGCAGTTCCTTCCACGTGTAGTATAACCTCGTCATCTGCCATGTCCACACCGGTTGGAGTTGCTTGTTTTTGCAAATGCTTTATGCACCTATTACAAGTCCGCAGACACAAGAAATTGCAACAAGAATGATGAGACCTAGAGTTAAGCTTGACTAAAAATGAGCGACAAGGAAACAATTTGAGAAACATGAAATTTTTCTGCTAGAAGAAATATTCTCCATTTTCGGGTTGCTTTTGTTAAAAAATTTGCATTTTTAGCAACAGCTTCATCAGACAACCTCCTCCCCCCTCCCCCCCAAAAAAAATAAAAACTAAATTCTCTTGAAACTGACATAAATAACTCGTCTTGATCCTACTTCCTAGCATGTAAGAACTTTTGGAGATATCTTCTTCACTAGAAATTCCTTCATGACGGTAGAAATCTAAAGTACACTTCTAATCTCAAAATCCATCCTTGGAACCAGCGACATTGTAGCTATTGCGTCCTTTTAATTTGTCATTGGTTGTGAGTCCATTTTGGAATTACAGCTTCACCAGAATAATCTACCAACTAATAGAGGGAGAGCAAGGATCTAGGACGATTACTTTATGATCTCCTTCAAGAATAAGTTATAAGCCGGAAAATGAAATCGATTTTCTGTAGGCGCTGTCAGAGTCTCGAAAGTGAATCTTCCATTAACAACATCAGCTACTAAATGTACAATTGTCGACAGCCACAAGAAAGCATCCTCTCCAGCACTTGGTTTATGGCTAACCTGCGAAGCCAATAACTTTCAGTTAGGATAGTAATATGCAGTGAAAGAAAACTAATAACGTCCAAGCTTCCATCTAAGTATGTTATCATCATAAGTTGAGTGGTAACATTGTACTACTACACACATAAGCAACCAAAGAGAAATATGTAAAGCATCAATTACTTGTTCCAATTTGCTATTGTAACAAAGCACAGTTCTAACTCAAGGATCCAGGTTTCTTACAAGGAACGGCAAGATATCTGAGTAGAACAAAGGGATGTCATCTTGTTCCTGAGGCATCTCAGAGACCACTTTATTGTCTTCTTTTTCTTTCGCCAAGGACTCCTGTATTATTTAGAAAAGACATGTAAATAAGGTGCAGATAATGTCAAGAAAATAAAGCATACGCCAAACTTCTAACTAGAGTTCCAACTGTAACAATGAAAAAGCTTCTAACTAGCTTGATTTAATATTCTAGTACATAATCAACAAAGCTTTTGATCGGTTAAAAGCATCACAATCGTAACATTTGATGCAGAATAGCAATAGTAATGTTTCCGTAGGATGGACTTGAGATGCTTCATTTTCAGACCAATTCTGTCTGACTCAAAAATTTTCAAATTTACTCACTATTTAAAATAATCGTGTGCAGTTGATGTTTTAGTTCACCTCGATTTTATCAAAAAGATTCATCACAATCCTAATCTACAGATAATCCAACCTGGAGGAATTATTTGGATGCAAACTTTTTAATTGAGACAACAGAAAATGAAAACAAGAAGTTAGAACCATTTATTCACACTCATTTTCAAATTCGACAAATAGTACGACTTCCGCTACAGCTGACAAGGAATTATCAAAAAATAGAAAGAAAAGAGAACTCTCATTGATTCAAACTAACAAATGATGTGATTAAATTAGGGTGCATAGAACACATGAAGACTGTAAGTAAGAGAAAGCTGATGGGTAAAAAAGCTAAGCACATTATCTCCATGTATCATTTCTTCTGCTGAAGTAGGCATTTCCCATGCCAGCATCATATCAAAAGTGAAACAGATAAAAGAACCATCGTCGATCGCCTCTTCTAATTCACTACACATATCAATGAGGGCTTTGGAACAGCAAAACTCGACTAACTTCCTCGAATATCCTTCCATTTCAGGCTCCCATCCAGCCTCAAATTCATGTACTATTTTATCCACGGAGGTGTCCAACTTCCTGACAGGAAATATCTATTACTAATAACTTGCAGAAAATTCACACTAGGTAAAGTGAGTGTTCACAATTTGTTATGCAGCTGCGTAGAGTTCAAATCAAAGCAGAGTTGATTACATAACCAGAATAATTTGGTGTGGCAGACAATCAGGGGTTGAGCTAGAAGCCCAACTACGGGTTCGGCTGCACCCGGTAGCTTTTGCTCAAGCATTGTATTTGTGTTAAAAAATTATATTAAATATGTATCGTTTTAAAATCCCGAACCCACAAAGTTAAAATCGTCTCTTGGCACAATGAAAGCCAAAAGTTAAGAAACAACAAGGACAACTCTCTTGCTTTCATCATAATCAAGCACCAGAATTGTATCAATCTAACCTTAACTATGGGTTTTCAGATTTTCCACAAGTAGACAATTGAGCTTTGCTTAGTCGTTCAAATTTAAAACAAGTTAAACAGCAAGGCCAGGCAAAAAATTTACAAAAGAAAAAGCAACCATTGGTTGTCAACCTAAAAGGAAACCAACAGAGTCTTAAACCAAGTTTTACTGAGGAAAAATTCCCAAATATTCAGGTCTCTGGCAGTTAATACGTTGAAAAAAGCAGCTAACAAACAAAATTAAGTGTTCATATATTTCAATTGAACTTGTTGAATCTCCATGAGGATGTTCAAAATTAAGTAGCATTCACCACTTAATATATCCAAATTCAAGAACATAATAAGGTTCCATCATAGGCTAATGTCTTGTTTTAGACTTTAGAGTTACAAATTCATGGACTAAGATTCTAGTGTACTATATAATGCATGCACAAACGAATTGCAAGTCCTATGCATAAACTTTTTTCAGTCATTTGTGTCAATTCTTTTCGAATTATTTCTATTTCAACATCATTACAAACATTTTCCTTCTGCACATCATCCTGTAACTTTAATAGATAGATAGATTAGGCTACCATATCATGAACTTTGAAAACGAAAAGTACTTCAACCATCTGACACTCTTTCAAAGACGCCCAGGCTAATATATATGGCTATTTCTATTTGGAAATATTTGACATCGTTCTTTTTAAATTGGAAATCTAGCTATTTAGCTATTCATATCTAAACTTTAACTTCTTTTTTTTTTATATCTTAATTTATCTTTAAATTTTATGTAGCTTTTACTTGTTTTCCATCACAAATTTTAAAAGTCTTCTTTCTTAAACTTCATATTCAATGAAAGTACATCACATAAAAAACAAGAGAGAGGAGTAAGATATAAGTCAAAACTAATATTTTAATTCATATTATATAATGAATCGACTTCGTATATATATTTCAGTACTAACTGAGAGAGAGAGAGAAGACTAACTGGGCACATCTACAAATGACGTCGTTGGCAATAGAGGAAAGATGCTTCATTTCCATTGAATTTAATGGCAGCTTCCTAATTTAGTTGGATAGCTATTGAGTTTCGGGTCTTCTTCTTTTTCCGTTAGAAATGTATTTGCCGTTACAGCCTAGCATTTCAAAAACAAAAGAGAGGAGAAAAGGAAACAAAGACAAAAGAAAAGGGTAAGAGGAAGCGGAGGGTGCGACACGTGTCCAACATGCAGTGAACAAACCCTTTCTTCAGTGTTATACTCATCACTTTTGAACTGTTGCCTTTTACTTTGTTCCTTGTTTAATTCAAACATATTTCTATTATACTGAATAGCAACCAATTAGTTTATATTATACTGAATAGCAACCAATTAGTTTATACTCGATCTAGGAAGCTATCCACCTTGTTAGGAAGTTGGTGGAATAGTACATGGATAAGAAGAAGGATTTGTACATAGTATTTATTGACTTGGAGAAAACGTATGAAAAGATCCCTATGGAGATGCTTTGGAGATGTCTTGAGGCAAAGGGCGTACCGGTAGCCTATATAAGAGCGATCAAGAACATGTACGATGGAGCTAAGACTATGGTAAGAATTGTGGGAGGCGACTCGGAGCATTTCCCGGTTGTTATGGGATTACACCAAGGTTCTGCGCTTAGCCCGTTTTTATTTGCTTTGGTGATGGATGCACGACACACCATATTCAAGGGAATGTGCAATGGTGTATGTTATTTGCTGATGACATAGTTCTAATTGATGAGACGAGAGTCGGTGTTAACGAGAGGTTGGAGGTTTGGAGACTGACCCTCGAGTCTACGGGTTTCAAATTGAGCAGGTCTAAGACAGAGTACCTTGAGTGCAAGTTTAGCGCTGAGTCGAGAGGAGTAGGCAGGGACGTGAGACTTGGATCACAGGTCATCCCCACGAGAGATAACTTCAAGTACCTTGGGTCGATGATTCAGGGGGACGAAGAGATCGACGAGGACGTCACTCACCGTATAGGGGCGGACTGGATGAAATGGAGGCTTGCATTTGGAGTCTTGTGTGACAAGAAAGTGTCACCGATACTCAAAGGCAAGTTTTATAAAGTTGTGGTTAGACCGGACATGTTGTATGAGGCAGAGTGTTGGCCGGTTAAGAACTCACATATCCAGAGGATGAATTAGAAGGTGGGCGTGGCTCCTATGGATGACAAGATGCGGGAAGCGAGACTCAGATGGTTCAGGCACGTGTGGAGGAAAAGCCTTGATGCTCCGATGAGGAGGTATGAGCGATTGGCCGTGGTGGGTATGAGAAGAGGTAGAGGGAGGCCTAAGAAGTATTGAGGAGAGGCGATCAGGCAAGACATAGTACTACTGAAGATTTACGAGGACATGGTCCTTGATAGGAAGGTCTGGAGGTCAAGCATTAGGGTTGTAGGTTAGGGGGTAGTAGAGCTTTCCTTACTTCATACCCGGGGTGAGGCGGGATTGGATTAGGGTTGATCTTAGATGGCTTGCAGTTTATGTTGAGTCCACACTATCCTTGCTGTTTATCTTAGCCTCGTGCCTTAGATACTGGTTACTGTTATTGCATATCATTTATCTTTTGGTTTTTATGCTTTTGTTACTATTACAGTTTCTACTGGAGTATTATCTTTTCTTATTTTTTATTTCCGTCTTTCTGAGCCGAGGGTCTATCGGAAACTACCTCTCTTCCTTATTGGGGTAAGGGTAAAGTCTGCGTATACATTACCCTCCTCAGATCCTATTTTGTGAGATTTTACTAGGTAGTTGTTGTTGTTGCTGCTGTAGTTTATACTCTTAATAAAAAAAGGATTAGCATAATTTTTAAACTCTCTTGTCAAGCAATAGTCAATTAGATTTGCTTGCCGCTTAATTTAAATCGGATAAATATCAAAATTTATTTTTAATAAAAAGTGGCAATCCTCTAAAACATTCCAAATTCTGTAAAATTTCACTTTAGGAGTTACAAGATTGCACAATATTTTGGAAGTCGCATTTAACTACACAACCAGGCGAGAGCAAAACGTAAACCCATAATTTCAGCATGTCTAGCCTTGGCACAACCTCGAAAAATTGAAGAAGCTGCATCTGCAAACTAACTTGCTGAATCACGCACAACTAGGGGTGGCAAAATAGTTAAAAGAAAATAATTAATTACCCATATTATTCATTAAAAATTGGGTTGGATAATAAATTTTTTAAAAACGGGTCAAATATGGATAAGAACCATATTATCCATTTAGAAAATGGATAACCAATAAATAACAAATGGGTATAATTTTTACATTTGTAAAGCCTCAAATTGGGGGTTCCTCAAGTTAGAGTGACTAAAAATTTCCCAAAAGTGATCATATACAAAAAGTCATGGATAATATGGGTAACCCATATTATTCGCCGATTAACCCGTTTTTTGTCCGTATTAAATATGGATCGGGTCGGATAATTAATCCGTTTTTTCATTACTAATTTTTAACCCGAACCATATCCGACCCGCCCCGCCTGTCTGCCACTCCTATGCACAACCTAAAGTAAGGAAGACAACTGCATATATATTGCATTTCTAGATTCAGGTGAAGACTTTGACTCAGAAGACCTCGAGTGGCAGCACAGCCATGACAATCTACCATTTACCTAAAAAATGTAGAGTTTCGGATAGCACATAAGTAAAAGGTAACTACTTTATCATTCCATACAAACTTCTTTTTCATGGCTCGAATTTTCCGAAAAACTGCACAAGTATGCCGAGCCTTTCAGTTTGATACTCCCTCCGTTTCAATTTATGTGAACTTGTTTGATTAGACATGAAGTTTAAGAAAAAGTGAAGACTTTTGAAATTTGTGGTCCTAAACAAGTCAAAAAGGGGTCAAGAATATTTGTGTGGTTATAAAAACTTCCCATTAAGGATAGTGTATGAGTCAGAATCCGACCCCACGATAATTAACGAAGCTAATCCCGCCTTAAGCTAATTCATAATTAATAAGTGGTGCGACTACTCAGAATTAACGGTATTTAACCCTTATCTGATTCGATCAACAAGGCCACGACCCATCCGCCATCATAAAAGCGAAACCCCAACGTGGTCACGACCACTTATTGTCAGCTCACGAAGCTCACAGCTATAAATACCAAGAGAGAAAACCCTAGAAAGGGGGCTTCTTCTTCGCCACTATTCAGGAGAGAGAGAAAAGACTCTACGATATGTTGCGACCAAAACACTCACGCAAGTGTACGCAATCGACAAGTAATATAGTAGTAAGTAAAGTATCGTTCCCA
>MU754365.1:0-11170 GCA_026770625.1 Nicotiana glauca
GGGGGGGGTCTGGACCGGGTTGTGGTGGTGTGGGTTGTCCTTGGAATGGGTTTGGGAGGTTAATTGAATTGGGCTGGGGGTTATTTAAGCCCAAACTGGGCAGCCCCTTTTTTGTTTATTTCCTTTTTGTTTTCTTCTTTTCTTTTTATTTATTTTCTTTTTCTAATTTTCATTTTGTATTTTTTATATATTTTTGACCTTATTAAATGCTAAATTAAAATTCAAAACCAAATTTACACTAAAATATATTTCCTAATTTCCCAAAACACAAAGTAAGACAAATTTAAACTAAAGATGCAAAAAGTACCATTTTTGTTATTTTCTCTATTTGTAAACAATTTTAACTATTAATTAATCCTAAATTATGAAATTAAACCCTAAACAAATGCCAAGTATATTTTGCATATTTTTTATATGAATTAAAATGCACAAATAAAATGCACACAATTAACAAAAATTCACAAAAATTGTAAAATAATAGAAAAATTATTTTGTTGAATTATTGGGAATAATTCATATATAGGGCAAAAATCACGTGCTCACACATACTACTAAGACTATCGTTGAACAACTATAAACTACCAACTAACCTTCTACCTTAATCCTAGACCTCCACACTCTCCTATCAAGAGTCATGTCCTCAGTGAGCTGAGGCAGCGCCATGTCCTGCCTAATCACCTCTCCCCAATACTTCTTAGGCCTACCTCGACCTCTTCTCAAACTCTCCATGGCCAACCTCTCACGCCTCCTAACTGGAGCATCAATGCTTCTTCTCTTAATATGTCCGAACCATCTCAACCTCGACTCCCGCATCTTGTCCTCCACGGAGGCTACTCCCACTCTATCCCGGATATACTCATAGTAAAAATAAAGAAAAGTAAGAGTTGGAAAGCTACTTAGGATTTGAATTTGAGTGTATTTAGGAATTACTCTCTAATTTTCAAGAGCAATATGAGAATTAACAGTAATTACGTTGTGTAATTACAAGATAACATAACTTTTCGAATTTTTTTTTCAAATATATACTATTCTTTTTATAATACTTTTTTCTATTTCTCCTATTCTTATTTTTTAACCTTTCAATATGTTTGCTTATGGTGTGCTTCCATATAATTTTGCAACTTCTCATATTTTGCTTCGTTTTTTATTTATTTTTATTTTTCTTAGTTGTTAAACACAATTTTCTGTTTTACTAACTTTGTTTTCTATTTATTAGTATAAAATAATTATTAATAAAAAATACCTTTTAAACTCATATTTATCTTTTTGTTAATTAAAAAGTGTAAAAACCCATAATTTTCATTTTTTACTCATATAAGTTGGTAAAATTTTAAATTCATAATTGAAAATTTTATTAATTATTTTAAGTTATGATAAATTTTTTTATATAAATTACCAATTTATAATTATTTAGTATTTTATTTTTTTAAAACATTATTTATTTGGAAGATACTTATTGCCCTTACAATAAGAACAAATTCAGCATAATTTCACTTGTGGGTCTAGAAAGATACTTAAAATTTTACAGATATTATTTGTCAATTGACATAATATATTTCGATAGGCTAATATGAAAAAATATTTATTTACTATGTAATTACACTTGTCCAACCAAACATGACAATGGGAATTATATTGTATTTACGTTCTAGCAAACAAACATGTTATTATGATTATAATATTGTGTAATCACAGGGTCTGTAATTACTATCCCAAATAATTTGTAACGACCCGACTGATCGTTTTGTATTTTTGAACCCCGTTCCCTTAGATAATACTTTCTGCACTTGCTTTAGCTAATTTATGACTTGCGGAGACATGTGGTTCGGAAGTTAGAAGAGTTTTGAGCAAGATTAAGCCTAGTTGCTTCTTTAAGTCCCTTTGAAAAGGCCAAGTATGACTTCAGTCAACATTTTGGGGAAACGGACCTGGAATCATGATTTGACAATTTCTGAGGGTCCGCGGAAACATATGGGACCTCTGCGTGTGCTCGGAATCGAATTCTGAGGTCCCTAGCCCGAGTAACGGATTTTTATGTAAAAATTATTAAGTTTAAGTTTCAAGATTTTAATAAACTAAGAAATCATTGTTTTCATAGGTACCGGGTTCGGATTTCGATTCTGAAATTTAGTACAAGTCTGAAATATCAGTTAAGACCTACCTGTAAAATTTGGTGTCAATCCGAGTAGTTTAAGGGCGTTTTGACCCGTTGTAGGAGAATTAAGAACTTGAAGTTCAATGAATTGATTCATTTGGTTTTGGGGTTGATTCCTCAATTTTGCGCTGTTTTGGGTGTTTTGATGGTTCGAGTAGGTCCGCCTCGTGATTTCAGACTTGTCGGTATATTCGGACGGGGCTCGGGAGCCCCAAGCGTCAAATGGTCGAGGTTCGAGTGAAGTTAAAAAACTTAGGAAAATTTCTTCAGCTGCTTTTGTCATAACCGCTTCTGCGGCTCTTGGACCGCAGAAGCGGTCGTTAATTCGCTGAAGCGGAAGGGGCCAAGCCCAGGGGAAACCGCAGAAGCGGAGCCCCGACCGCAGAAGCGGTCCATCCGCCCTAGGCCCATAACCGCAGAAGCGGTGGAATTTCCGCTTAAGCGGACTCGCAAAAGCGAGTTTAAGACCGCCGAAGCGGTCCAGGTCCCTTGGCCTTTTTCTGCAAAAGCGTCCCACTTCCGCAGAAATGGAACCCGCAGAAGTGGGATTCCCTCCGCAGAAGCGGAAATCACTGGGGGCAGAACCTCATTTAATACAAGCTTAAGCACATTTCTTCCATATCTCTCTCAACTCTTAGGCGATCTTGGTGATTCAAAAGGGGAGGTTTCAACATAACAATTCGAGGTAAGTAATCTCCACTTATTTTTAGTTCAAATACATAAACATTAGGTAGATTTAACACTAAAAATTGGGTAAAATTTAGGGATTTGAGCTAGACCTAGGGTTTAATAAAAACTAAGATTTTAGGACAAAGTTTGCCATGTAATGAACTAGAAATCATATATTTGTGATCCTTAGGTGATGGAGAACAACTTCCTTCGAAAAATCTCGGAATCCGGGCACGTGGGCCCGGGGTCGGAATTTAGGAAACTTGTGTTAAGTGCTAGGAAATTGCTTAAATAGCTAAAATCCAACCTTGTAAGCCTTTATTTACTAGTTCTTACTTCGTTTGATTAGTTTGGGATCGTTCGGCTTCGAATTAAGGACTTGGGCTCCTTCTTGGATATTGGGAGTGCACTTTGGAGAGAGGTGAGTCTCCTTTCTAACCTCGTAAGAGGGAATTGTCCCCTTAGGATGTATGTTTGAGTATTTGTTGCTAAATGCGGGGACTACGCACGCATTAGGTGACGAGAGCCCGTGCGTAGTTACTACTATGTTAAATGTCCGGGTAGCTTAGGACCTACATCATACCTATTAGTATGTCTCTTACGATTAAATTGTTGTCATGAACACCTAGTGTGTACTAGGGACTTAAAAGGGGACATGAGCATATTTCTACTGTTATTTGAGTTTGATTGGTATCTTTGACTATTTATGTGTCATGTGTGTGAACTTGATACTTCCTTCTTATTTGTGGATCGGGCCGATCGCCTTAGTATGAATAGATGCATCTATAGGCGCGCCGTCGACCCTCGGCAAGTGCACAGTGTATTTCTGTTGGTTCGGGCCGTCGCCTCGATATTATGTGCGCATGTTAATTGTGGAAAAGCTTATCTATGCTTTGTTTTGCCACCATCTCATATGATAAATTATAAACTTGATGTTGTAAAATTCTTGACTTATACCACTTGCTATAGTCTGTCGTTACTTGCAAATTCCATATTTTGAACATATCATATTTACATATATATGTTAATTGACCTTAGTAAGTATCGAGTCGACCTCTCGTCTCTACTTCTTCGAGATTAGACGGGATACTTACTAAGTACACGTTGTTTATGTACTCATGCTACACTTCTATACTTAAATGTACATGGTTTGAGGTAGGTGGATCCGGACATCACTCTGGTGCATATCAGTGAGCGCTTCTGGGACTTCTACGGTGAGCTGCACTCCCCTCTTGTCGATCCGCAGCCGAAGAAGTCTTCCTTGTATTTTTGTTATTTCTGTCTATCCTGATTCAGACAGTAGGATAGGGTATTATTCATGTCATGTATATTCTACTTGTTGCCCGTAGCTTGTGACACCAGGTTCTGGCACACACAGTAGTAGATGATATTTTTGGGTTGTATGGCCGTCTTTATATCTTACCGATATTCACTATTTATTGCTTTAATTGGAAAAAGATTTTTATCATAATGACTTGGGTAAAAGGGGGAAAATGGGAATTTAATTATTCTTCCGCATAGGCTAGCCTGACAAACGGTGTCGGGCGCCGTCATGACTTATTTTGGAAAATGGGTCGTGACAACATGGTATCAGAGCACTAGGTTCACGTAAGTCTCAAAAGTTACGGGCAAAACCTAATAGAGTCTTGTAGATCGGTACGGAGACATCTGTATTTATCTTCGAGGGGCTATAGGGTGTTAGGAAAGACTACTCTTTGTTCATTCTTATCGTGCAATGGTCAGTGTACTAAGTTTCCTTTTTTAGTCTCTCACAGATGGTGAGGACTCTTATCGCCGACGTTCCGAACCCGAGAGGAGCTGCTCCCCCCATTGCCAGAGGCCGAGGTAGAGGCCGGGGGAGGGCACCGGCCCGTGGTAGGGGACGAGGGCGTCCCAGAGCTATTCCATTTTCACCACCAGCAGACCCTGTGAGGGATCCCACTACTGAGGAGCAGGACGAGGCGCCCGCAGCTGTGCCTACTCCGGCGAATTTCATGACTGCGTCGGGATTTCAGGAGGTCACGGGCCGTATGCTTCGGTTCATGGACACCATGACTCAAGCTGGTTTATTTCCAACGGACCCAGCTGCTTCGCAGGCAGGAGGGGGAGCCCAGACCCCTACTGCTCAGGCTCCAGTGCAGGAAGCGGCGGTATATCAGACTCCAGGTGCACTACCCGCAGAGGGGGTTCAGCCAGTTGCTGCAGCGGTACCCCAGCCTAAGCCAGCTGTGGAGTTTGATCCGCAGAAGTTATAAGACAGATGGACCAGACTTCACCCCCCAGTCTTCGGAGGCGAGCGTCATGAGGACGCTCAGGATTTCATCGACAGGTGCAGGGACAGACTTCATGCTATGAGGATATTGGAGTCATATGGAGTTGACTTCACTACTTTTCAGCTTGAGGGCAGGGCCCGCAGATGGTGGCAGTCCTATGTTCTTGACAGGCCCGCCGGTTCTCCTCCCATCACTTGGGGTCAGTTCTTGCAGTTGTTCCTGGATAGGTATATTCCGCCCTCTGAGAGGGAAGAGCTGCGGTATCAGTTTGAGCACCTTGAGTAGGGTCAGATGTCTCTGACCGACTATGAGGCAAGGTTTTCTGAGTTATCTCGCCATGCACTTATGATATTTTCGATGAACGCAGAGAGAGTGCGGAGGTTTGTCGCCAGATTGCAGCCCAGTATTCGATCGGGTATGGCCCGCGAGGTGGAGATGGGTACAGAGTATCAGCTTGTGGTCGAGATTGCTCGCCAGATTGAGGGTTATCGTCAGAGGGGTAGGGAGCAGATACAGCAGGACAAGAGAGCCAGATTCCTTGGAGAGTTCAGAGGTGCCCAGCTAGGGGCAGAGGTCAGTATGAGAGGGGTCAGCCGAGTAGGCCCCCATCTTCAGCACCACCACCTCACGCCCGGGGTGCTCCAGCACGCCCCTATTTTAGCGCCATGCCAGAGAGTTCCTACCACCCGCCAGCTATTCAGGGTTCTACCAATGGGTATTCAGGTCCTCAGGGTTCTTCTGGCCCCTACTTTAGTGCTATGCCGGAGACTTCATATCGTCTACCGGCTATCCAGGCTCCTCCCACGGCATCTATGAGCCATCGGGGATAGTTATCAGGGCAGCAGGCGACCGCGCCACGTTGTTTTGAGTGTGGTGACCTAGGCCACATGAGGAGATACTGCCCCAGGCTTAGGGGCAAGGCAGTATAGCAGGGGCAGCAGCCCACGACTCCAGCACCAGCGGCCCAGCCATCTAGAGGTGGAGGGCAGAGTGGTAGAGGTCGATCTAGAGGTGGAGGCCAGACAGGAAGAGGTCAGCCAGCTACTCCTCAGTCAGGTGGAGGCCAGACAGCCGGTGCTCCAGCTAGATTCTGCGCTCTCCCGGCTAGGCCGGATGTATTGGCTTTAGATGCAGTCATCACAGGTATTATCTCCGTCAGCGGTAGGGATGCATCAGTATTATTTGATCCAGGGTCCACTTATTCTTATGTATCATCACTGTTTGCTCATTTCCTGGCTATTTCTCTTGAGCCCTTGGGTGTTCCTGTTCATGTGTCCACTCTTGTGGGCGATTCAGTGGTTGTGAACCAGGTCTACCGGTCTTGTGTGGTTACTTTCTGTGGTTTTGAGACTAGAGCAGATCTCCTGTTGCTCGATATGATCGACTTTGAGGTTATCCTGGGCATGGATTGGTTATCTCCATATCACGCTATTCTAGATTGCCATGCCAAGACTATTTCTCTAGCGATGCCAGGGTTGCCGAGATTGGAGTGGAAGGTTTCCACAGTTGATACGCCTAGCAGGGTCATTTCTTTCCTGAAGGCTCAGCGCATGGTGGAGAAGGGGTGCTTGGCTTATCTAGCTTATGTGAGAGACACCACCGCAGAGTCTCTGACGATTGAGTCGGTGCCTGTAGTCCGAGAGTTCGCCGATGTTTTTTCTTCTGATCTTTCTGGCATGCCTCCGGACCGTGATATTGATTTCTGTATTGACTTGGCTCAAGGCACTCAGCCTATATCTATCCCCCCATACCGTATGGCTCCTAAGGAGCTGAAGGAGCAGTTGGAGGAGTTATTAGCAAAGGGGTTTGTCAGGCCCAGTGTATCGCCGTGGGGTGCACCAGTGCTATTCGTGAAGAAGAAGGATGGGACTATGCGGATGTGCATTGATTACCGCCAGTTGAACAAAGTCACCATCAAGAACAAGTATCCATTGCCCCGTATTGATGATTTGTTTGATCAGTTGTAGGGTGCTAGGGTGTTCTCTAAGATCGACCTGAGGTCAGGGTATCATCAACTAAAGATTTGGGATTCAGATGTTCCGAAGACCGCATTCAGGACGAGATATGGCTACAATGAGTTCCTGGTGATGTCATTTGGCTTGACTAATGCTCCAGCGGCGTTTATGGACCTGATGAACAGAGTGTTCAAGCCTTATATTGATTCTTTTGTCATTGTCTTCATTGACGACATTTTGATATACTCACGTAGCCTGGGGGAGCACGAGAAACATTTGAGAGTAGTGCTTCAGACCTTGTGAGAGCAGAGGCTTTATGCTAAGTTTTCCAAGTGTGAGTTTTGGCTAGAGTTAGTGGCATTATTGGGCATATAGTGTCAGGAGAGGGTATTAAGGTGGATCCCAAAAAGATTGAGGCAGTTCGGAGTTGGCCACGTCCTACTTTAGTGACCGAGATCAGGAGCTTCCTGGGGTTAGCAGGCTATTATCGGTGATTTGTGCAGGGCTTCTTATCCATTGCATCACCTCTGACCAGATTGACCCAAAAGGGGGCCCCATTCTGTTGGTCCTATGATTGTGAGGAGAGCTTCCAGAAGCTCAAGACAGCTTTGACCACGACACCAGTGCTTGTATTGCCTTCCGGTTCAGGGACGTATACAGTGTATTACGACGCTTCTCGCGTTGGCTTGGGATGTGTATTGATGCAGGAGGGGCGAGTTATTGCATATGATTCACGTCAGCTGAAGGTTTATGAGAAAAATTACCCTGTGCACGATCTATAGTTGGCGGCGATTGTTTATGCTCTTAAGATATGGAGGCATTACTTATATGGGGTGCCATGTGAGGTTTATACAGACCATCGCAGCTTGCAACATTTGTTCATGCAGAGGGACCTAAATTTGAGGCAGCGCAGGTGGCTCGAGTTACTAAATGATTATGATATTTCCATTCTTTACCATCCAGGCAACACAAATGTGGTTGCGGATGCCTTGAGCAGGAAGGCGGAGAGCATGGGTAGCTTAGCATTCATTCCTGCGGAGATGAGACCATTAGCTTTGGACATTCAGTCCTTGGCTAACAGACTTGTGAGATTGGATATTTCAGAGCCCAGCCGGGTCCTAGCATGTGTGGTTGCTCAGTCTTCGTTATTGGGGGAGATTAAGGCCCGCCAGCTCGATGATCCACATTTGGCAGATCTCAGGGAGATGGTACTTCAGGGAGGTGCCAAGGAGATTTCTATTGGCAAGGATGGTGTGTTATGGCTTTAAGGCCGTGTATGTGTTCCTATTGTTGATGGCTTGAGGGAGAGGATTCTAGAGGAGGCCCACAGTTCGAGGTACTCCATTCATCCAGGTGCTACAAAGATGTACCGTGACTTGAGGCAGCATTACTGGTGGCGGAGGATGAAGAAGGACATTGCGGAGTATGCAGCTAGATATTTGAATTGCCAGCAGGTCAAGCATGAGCACCAAAGGCCAGGTGTCCTACTTCAACGGATGCCCATTCCGGAATGGAAGTGGGAGCGCATCACTATGGATTTCGTGGTCGGGTTGCCGCAGACTCAGCGGAAGGTTGATTCAGTGTGGGTTATTGTGGATAGATTGACCAAGTCCACCCATTTCATTCCAGTGGCGACTACTTATACGGCAGAGAGGTATGCTCAAATTTACATTCGGGAGATAGTGAGATTGCACGGTGTGTCAGTATCCATCATATCGGACAGAGGCCCTCAGTTCACTTCCCATTTCTGGAGAGCTGTTCAGAGTGAGTTGGGGACCCGCATAGAGCTTAGCACGACATTTCATCCTCAGACCTACGGGCAGTCGGAGCGGACAGTTCAGATTTTAGAGGATATGCTTAGAGCATGTGTGATTGACTTTGGAGGGTAGTGGGATCAGTTCTTACCCTTGTCAGAGTTTGCATATAATAACAGTTATCAGTCCAACATAGAGATGGCCCCATATGAGGCATTGTATGGTCGGCATTGTCGTTCTCCTATCGGATGGTTTGAGCCTGGTGAGGCTAAGTTGCTTGGTACAGATTTGGTTCAGGATGCCTTGGATAAGGTAAAGTTTATTCAGGAGAGGCTCCGTACAGCTCAGTCCAGGCAGAAGAGTTACGCGGATAAGAAGGTGCGTGATGTATCATTCATGGTTGGCGAGAAGGTTCTCTTGAAGGTCTCGCCCATGAAAGGCATTATGAGGTTCGTGAAGAAGGGCAAGTTGAGCCCAAGGTTTATTGGCCCCTTTGAGGTGTTGAGGCGAGTTGGGGAGGTTGCCTATGAGGTTGCTTTACCTCCCAGTTTTTCAGGAGTTCATCCAGTCTTCCATGTGTCGATGCTCCGGAAGTATCATGCCGACTACTCGCATGTGCTGGATTTCAGTACCATTCGGTTAGATGAGAGCTTGGGCTACGAGGAGGAGCCAGTTGCCATTGTTGATAGGCAGGACCGCCAGCTAAAGTCCAAGAGGATTCCTGTGGTAAGAGTCTAGTGGAGGGGCCAACCAGTCGAGGTGGCGACCTGGGAGTCCGAGGAGGACATGCGGACCGATATCCCCACTTATTTAGCAGTCCAGGTACTTTTCTATGTCCGTTCGAGGACGAACGTTTGTTTAAGAAATGGAGGATGTAACGACCCGACTGGTCGTTTTGCATCTTTGAACCCCATTCCCTTAGATAATACTTTTCGCATTTGCTTTAGCTAATTTATGACTTGCGGGGACAGGTGGTTCGGAAGTTAGAAGAGTTTTGAGCAAGATTAAGCGTAGTTGCTTCTTTAAGTCCCTTTGAAAAGGCCAAGTTTGACTTCGGTCAACATTTTAGGAAAACGGACTCAGAATCATGATTTGACAATTTCTGAGGGTCCGTGAAAAAATATGGGACCTGCGCTTGTGCTCGGAATCGAATTCCGAGGTCCCTAGCCTGAGTAACGGATTTTTATGTAAAAATTGTTAAGTTTAAGTTTCAAGATTTTAATAAATGAAGAAATCATTGTTTTCATAGGTACCGGGTTTGGATTTTGATTCCGAAACTTGGTACAGTCCGAAATATCAGTTAAGACCTACCTGTAAAATTTGGTGTCAATCCGAGTAGTTTAAGGGCGTTTTGACCCGTTGTAGGAGAATTAAGAACTTGAAGTTCAATGAATTGATTCATTTGGTTTTGGGGGTTGATTCCTCGATTTAGCGCTGTTTTTGGGTGTTTTGATGGTTCGAGTAGGTCCGCCTCGTGATTTCAGACTTTTTAGTATGTTCGGGCGGGGCTCAGGAGCCCCGAGCGTCAAATGGTCGAGGTTCGAGTGAAGTTGAAAAACTTAGGAAAATTTCTTCAGCTGCTTCTGTCATAACCGCTTCTGCGGCTCTTAGACCGCAGAAGTGAGAACGCAGAAGCGGTCGTTAATTCGCTAAAGCGGAAGGGGCCAGGCCCAGGGGAAGCCGCAGAAGCGGAGCCCCGACCGCAGAAGCGGTCCATCTGCCCTAGGCCCATAACCGCAGAAGCGGTGGAATTTCTGCTTAAGCGGACTCGCAGAAGCGAGTTTGAGACCGCAGAAGCGCTCCAGGCCCCTTGGCCTTTTTCCGCAAAAACGTCCCACTTCCGCAGAAATGGAACCCACAGAAGCGGGATTCCCTCCGCAGAAGCGGAAATCACTGGGGGCAGAACCCCATTTAATACGAGCTTAAGCTCATTTATTCCATATCTCTCTCAACTCTTAGGCGATCTTGGTGATTCAAAAGGGGAGGTTTCAACAGTACAATTCGAGTTAAGTAATCTCCACTCATTTTTAGTTCAAATACATAAACATTAGTTAGATTTAACACTAAAAATTGGGTAAAATTAAGGGATTTGAGCTAGACCTAGGGTTTAATGAAAACTATGATTTTAGCACATAGTTTGCCATGTAATGAACTAGATATCATATATTTGTGATCCTTAGGTGATGGAGAACAACTTCCTTTGAAAAATCTCGGAATCCGGGCGGGGGTCGAAATTTAGGAAACTTGTGTTAAGGGCGAGGAAATTGCTTAAATAGCTAGAATCCAACCTTGTAAGCCTTTATTTACTAGTTCTTACTTCGTTTGATTAGTTTGGGATCGTCCGGCTTCGAATTAAGGACTTGG
>MU754366.1:23316-47191 GCA_026770625.1 Nicotiana glauca
TTGTTTGTACTTATTCTGGTATTGTTATGACTCTTCCATGTTAATTGATGAATCCTATATAATATGAAGAGTATGAGGATTGATTGTGAATTGTAAATTCTTTGGAGCATTGGCTCGAACAATAAAAAGACTATTGGGTAAGAAATGAAAGAAACAGAAAGAAATATGATTAATCCCTTGCCAGAATGGTTTGAGTATATTGATTATCTCCCTTGCCGAGATGTGACAGTTATTGTTGTTGCTCCCTTGCCGGGATTTAGCTGTTTACTTATGTTTTTCCCTTGCCGGGACATTTCTTATTATTTTTTTATCCCCTCGCCCCGTTTGGTTGTGATTGCTGTTTGGGTGAGGAAGAGTGATAATGCACGAAGGGTCATTCCGTGCCATGTTTTGATTATATTTGCATGAAGGGTCATTCCGTGCCATGTTTTGATTATTTATGCCTGAAGGAACATTCTGTGCTCTGATTTGATTACAATTGCACGAAGGATCATTCCGTGCCATGCTATGAGAGTTATGTGAGGGAAATCACGAAGGGTGATGCCGTGCACTTTGTTTGATTGGTTTTGGTGAGAATGAGAGTAAAAGCATGAAGGTTGATGCCGTGCAACTGTTAATTTTCCTGCTCTCATTAATTATTATTATTGCCCTATTTCTTACTTAAATTGTTGACTTTATATCCGGACTGTAATCCCCCATAGTATGCTCCCCTCCCTCTTAACTGTTAAATTTCTGTATTCTTTCCTTTTATTGCATATATATATATTGAACTGTACAGGTTGATTGATAGTCCTGTCTAGCCTCGTCACTACTTCGCCGGGGTTAGGCCAGGCACTTACCTCAAATGCTCCAAACTCAACTCAAGCCTCTAGTATAGATTTACCCTTCGAATTCACCACAAAACCGCTCGAATCTAGTCACAAATTACTTGAATGTATCAACAAATGCTAATTGAATCAATTTGAATGCATGAAAATGAATTTTCCAAAGTTTTACTCAAAAATTTCCAAAATGCCCCCGAGCCCACGTGGTCAAAATTCGAGGTTCGAACCAAAAACTCGGTTACCCATTCCCCTACGAGTTCATATCTATGATTTGTTTTGAAATCGGACCTCAAATTGAGGTCCAACTCCCCAATTTGAAGAAAACCTAAGTTCTACCCAAAATCCCCATTTTTACCCATAGAAATCCTTGATTTTAAGATGAAAACATGTTTAATGTTGTTAAAGATTGAAGAAATTAAGTGAAAATCAACTTACAATTGAATTGGAGAAGGAAGAGTTCTTAAAAAATCGCCAATGGGTGTTTGGGTTTGAGAAATATGAAAAGTAAGGTCTAAAATCGTCTAAGTATGAAAAATGCAGGTTGCAGATGTGGAAAATGCGAACTGGGGTTCGCAACCAAATATGGGAATTGTGAACACAGCTTCGCATTTGCGAAGCCAGGCCAACGCTGGGACTTTCGCATTTGCGAAAGGGGCCTCGCAATTGCGATCCATGGCATTTCGCATTTGCGATGATCTCATTCGCATTTGCGAAACCTGTCAGGCCTCCATTTTCTTGCATTTACGATATGGTAGCCGTATTTGCGAACTAGCATTTGTGAGTACTTCTTCGCAAATGCGAAGACACCAGAACTGAGAAATACCAGATTTTCAAAAATGAGAAATGCTTCTGATGCCTATCCGAAACTCACCCGAGCCCTCGGGGCTCCAAACCAAATATGCACACAACCTCAAAAATATCCGACGAACTTACTCATGTGATCAAATCACCAAAATAACATCATATATGTGGAATCAAGCCTGAAAACACATAATTTTCCTTCAAGCTTCACAAACTTTCAAATTAGGAACTTATAGTCCGAAACACGTCAAATGACGTCCGTTTTAAACCAAACTTTACAGATAGCGCTTAAACCATATATAAGACTTGTATCGAGCGTCGGAACAAAAATACGAGCCCGATACCATATTGTTTTAGTCAATTTTTATTTCCAATTTCCTTAACAATTTCAGAAAAAATAATTTCATAGAAAAATTCATTTCTCGGGCTCTAGACCTCGAAATTTGACTCCGGGCATATGCCCGAGTCCCATATTTTTCTACGGACCTTCTGGGACCGTCAAATCACGGGTCCGGGTGCATTTACCTAAAATATTGACCGAAGTCAACTTTATCATTTTAAAGCCACATTTTGAATTTTTTTTCACAGAATTTAACATAAAATCTTTTCGGCTACGTGCCCGGACTGTGCACGTAAATTGAGGCAACTAAAGGTGAGATTTTCAAGGCCTCAAAAGTGCAGAATGAAAGAGAAAACAGGTGATGACCCTTTGGGTCGTCACAATTTGTACGAGGATCCAAATGAGATAGAGATAATACGTTCTAATCTATCTCTTTTTCTAGTTGTTTATTTCTCCCCCTAATGTTGGAAAAACTGATTCATCAAAATGACAATCAGCAAATCTGGCTGTAAACAAATCTCCTGTCATAGGCTCCAAATATTTAATAATAGTAGGAGATTCATAACCAACATATACTCCTAACATTCTTTGGGGACCCATCTTTGTACGTTGTGGTGGAGCAATTGGAACATATACCGCACATCCAAAATTTTTTAGATGGGAAATATTTGGCTCCTGACCAAAAACCAACTGTAATGGGGAGACTTTATGATAACTGGTTGGCCTTATGCACACAAGAGCTGCTGCATGCAAAATAGCATGTCCCTACACTGAAAGGGGAAGTTTTGTCCTCATTAGTAATGGTCTAGCTATTAGTTGAAGTCGTTTAATCAATGATTCTTCTAGACCATTTTGAGTATGAACATGAGTAACCGGATGCTTAACTTTTATTATAGTGGCCATACAATAATCTGTAAAGGCCTGAGATATAAATTCACCAGCATTATCAAGACGAATTGTCTTAATTGCATAATCTAGAAATTGTGCTCTTAACCTTATTATTTGGGCCAACAATCTCACAAATGCCATATTATGAGTTGACAATAAGCACACATGTGACCATCTTGTAGATGCGTCTATCAAGACGATAAAATACTTGAATAGTCTATATGGAGGGTGTATAGGCCCATATATATCACCCTATATACGTTCCAGAAATGCAGGGGATTCAATCCCAACTTTAGTTGCTGATGGTTTGATAACCAATTTTCCTTAAGAACAAGCAGCACAAGAGAATTCCTTAAATTGAGGAATCTTCTTGTTCTTCAATGTGTGTCCATTTGAATTCTCTATTATTCTGCGCATCATGTTAGAATCGGGATGGCCCAACCGGTCATGCCAAATGATTAAATTATTAGAACTAGTAAACCTTTTGTTTACTATGGCATGCGATTCAACCACACTAATGTTTGTGTGGTACAACCCAGAAGAAAATGCGGGTAATTTTTCATGCACATATCTTTTACCCGCTTTTATTGTAGTAATATAAAGGTATTCAACCTTTCCTTCGTTTGATGTCTCAACATGGTAGCCATTTTGGCGAATAGCTTTGAAACTCAACAAGTTTCTTTGAGACTTACTACAATATAATGCATTATCAATAGTTAATATCGTTTGTCCAGGTAGTAATAAGGCCGCTCTTCCAGAGCCCTCAATCAACTTTGTACTACCGGATATTATATTAACATAGGCCTTTTTCATAACCAAATAAGAGAAAAATTTCTTTTCTCTCAATATTGTGTGAGTTGTAGCACTATCCAAAAGACATAAATCTTCATTACTCATCTTGGATCCAATTGAAGACTGGGGAATTTTAATTTCTTCATAAAAAATAATAAAAGTACATCATGAGAAATACGGAAAAACTGATATTACCAACGACAACATAAGACAATTTAAGTACTACTTGAAAATAAAAACAACTTCAGACGAGATAAAAACACAGAAAATAAAAATAACAACATAATTGCATTCCCCAGTAAAATGATCAAACATTAGTTTTGATATCCAAAGAAGTCTTCAACTTCCAAATTAGTAAGATCATCGAGGCCTTGAAAATCATCATCATTTAAAGCAAGATCTGCCTTGGCATTGTCATCATTTTTGTTTGACGGCCCTGCCTCAAAATCATTTTTGAAGGTGAAGTGTGACTCCACTAGGGCATTAGCAGAAGATGCTCCAACATTATTTGCCTTTCTTTTGATGGAGTTTTGATAAAGCCTGACAAAATGCTCAGGTGCACGACATTTAATTTTTCAATGACCTTTCATGCCACAGCAGTGGCAGTTACCGCTTTTGCCTCTTGAAGGATTGATTTGAGAACCCATATTGTTCTCTCGTTTTCCATGACAATCACAATGATGACTATTATATCGTATCTTACCATTTCCATGCCCACGTATATTCATATGGCCATGATTATTATTCTGTCTTTTTCCAGACTTATCACGTCTAGCTGCCATATTCACTTTAGGAAGCGGAGCTGACCTAGTGGGACAGGCTTCATGATTTTTCAGCAAAAGGGCATTATGTTGCTCAGCCACCAGAAGGAATGAGATCAATTCAGAGTAATTTTTAAAACCCCTTTCACGGTATTGCTATTGTAATACCATATTTGAGGCATGAAAAGTTATAAGAGTCTTTTCTAGCAAATCCTCATCATTCACAACTTCCCCACATAATTTCAATTGGGAAGTTATTCGAAATACATCAGAGTTATACTCACTTACAGTCTTAAAATCTTGCAACTGTAAGTGCTTCCACTCATATCGAGCAAATACAGCAGAGTTATACTCACTTACAGTCTTAAAATCTTGCAACCGTAAGTGCTTCCACTCATATCGAGCCCTTGGCAATACCGTAGCCTTAAGGTGATCATACCTTTCCTTCAGGCCAGTCCACAATTCAAGTGGATCTTTCACTATTAAATATTCAACCTTCAAACCTTCATCCAAATGATGACGAAGGAAAATCATGGCCTTCACTTTGTCTTGGCTTGATGCCTCATTACCCTGAGTAATGGTATTACTATGGCCTTTGGAGGCTAAGTGAATCTCAGCATCGAGAACCCATGATAGGTAATTCTTTCCAGAAATGTCAAGTGCCACAAACTCAAGCTTTGACAAATTCGACATAGTAAAAACTATCAAAGAAAATAAATGAATTAGAAATAATTAAGATAATAATGAAAATTAATAAATGGATGTAAACATTACGAATGTTTAAATTGTATTGTCATAATACATATATTGGAAATGATGACTTTAACCTATTTATTAGAACCTATGCAGGTTTCAGAACGTAAAGTTATGTATCATATCAAACAACAATTTCTATAAATGAAGACAAAATATTGATAATAATATAGGATTAAGGTGATGGCTTATAACCCAATAACAAGCAATCTATCATGTTTGCAACAGTGTAGTGTGATTCATATTGATTCGTAATGATCACTAATCATGATAACAGTTTGACTTAATTCACACAATACAATACCAGTAGAAATGATAAAAATAGGAAAAGAAATATAGAATATAACGTGTTATACCTTTTGGATGAAGAATTGCACTTAACTTTGGAGAAGGCTAGATTCGTATTGATAACGTATTAAGAAATATAGCTCAAAGTAACAATATAAAACAAGAAGATAAGTAGAAAAAGAGAAGAAGAGATAACTTTCTTATTTCATCAAGTGTTCAAGTGTGTCCCATCTCACATTTCATGCCTTTATTTATACTATTACATATGAAGGTTACAAAAGGGTTGTCTTAAATATGACATTAACTATTGAGATCATGGGAGAAGATCATGGGGAAGGGTTATGGAGGTGTGGGAGTTACAATCATAATGCTGATGAGTAGTGGGAGGTTATTTACATCATGGGTGAAAGTAGTGGAAGTAGTGGACATCCATATTTACTAAACATTTTGTAATAGATGTGACAAACATAATTTTGCATGCTATTTCTTTATTCTTGCTCAAACTAGAAAGTAGTCGTTTGGACAATTTGAGCTAAAACTAACAAAGAAAAGTCGAGAGAAATTCAAAAATAGCCAGATTTTCAAGTAATCATTCAAAAATAGCTATAGTTTCAAAAGTAATGGAAATTTAGTCACTTTTCATGTAAAGATAAATTTGAACGAAAGTACTGTGTAAATCCGGAAAATTACTCCAGTAAAATATATTGGAGTTCCAGTATATTATGCTGGAACTCTCTGCGCGTTGGAGTTCCAGCATAATATGCTGGAAATTCATACACAGGTGCACCGATCTCCAGTATATTATATTGGAACTTTCCGTGTTGCAGCAAAATAGTAGCTATTTTGCATTGACTTTGCAAACGCTAATTATTTTTAAATGACCAATTCAAAAACTTGTTAGTCATTGCTATTTTTACATAAAAGTTTATAGGCGTTCGAACATGAACTTGAAGTTGAAAAGATAGTGGATTCTCATTGCTGGGATTAATAATGGTTGAGATGAATATTTGAACTTTATTTCAAACTAGTGAATCTACTCGCGCTTCGTGCTATCTTATAAATCATCATTAGGTTTATAGAAATATTAGAGATACAATAATGGATTCATACATATCCCTCTTTTTTATGATGAAAAAATACTTGTAAAATAACATAAATTTGGAATAATCCCTAAATTTGATTTTTTATATGCAGTACACTTCTATATAATGTATAGTTAATTAAATATATACTAATGAAGCTTATTTCAAGGAGTGTTAATAAAAATCCTAAAAATTGAAATCATGACACAAAAAATTATGATTTGTAAATTGAGAAGGTAAAAAATGTGGTTATTAGAAAGGCCAGTTTCTCTTTGCCCGTGTCACAATAATTTGGAACTTTTTCTGAAATTTTTAGTACATCATCCTGCCATTTAAAGTATGCTTTTGTGAGATACTTTTCGTTGAGTAACTACAACATTACGTTAGAGATTAAAACCGAATTTAAGGAAGAAAATTAGCTAGTATTCATATAATATTTGAATTGAAAAATTGATATCGTTGAAATCCTAAAAGTAGAAAATTAATTATTGTATGACAGTTGATCATGCTCTTCACCCATTGTACAAAACTAAACTTTCAAAATTATAAAAGCACTACTTGACACATTAGACTTTAAAGAAGATAAGGAACCAAAACTAATTTCATTTCCTAACTATAAAAAATATAATTACGATCTAATTTACAATTTTATTTTATTTTTCCCTTATGCTATTACTAAGGCGAGACTTCTTTATCCTTCTAAATTGTTAGTACATTTGGACCCTCTCTAAAATAGCTATTACGAGTTCATAACTGTAGCAATAATAAAATGTTACCCGCTTCATATTATCAAACAAACTTGACCTACTAGCGACCTTCTTAGAAGTTCTTGATAGGGTTTCAATATCTTTGCGTGGTGTTTTGATGATCTAACAAATTTTATATCAAGAACCAGATAGGGAACCTGACTCACTTGGACTATACTGCATTTAACGGATTCTAGCCAAATGTGAACTACTACAGCTTCAGGAGCTAGGAAACTATACAACGACCTGCTACCCTTGTGGTTCCCTCATAGCAGTACAAAGTCAGTTAGACACAGCTGGAAACAAAGTGACTGCCTGCACTGTTTCTGTCGCACTGCACTGTTTCCAGCGCCCACTCATTCCTGACCAACTAAAGTGCTCACATCATTTCAGGTGATGTAATCAAGGTGTACCAACATGAGTTTATATTGTAACATCACTTGAAGGTTTTAGTTTCTCATTCAAGCTTCTGGCCAAAAATAGAGAAATCAATCCTCACGAGCTTGAAGAACAAAGTTTAACGCAACTACGAACCAGTTCTTAAAGTTAGCTTGTTGTTGTCCTAGTTGAGTTGTAACTTTGTGATTGTACTTATTGTATCTCCAAAATTGCTTAGCTAGAAGTGTTGATTAAGAATCCTCTTGTAAATCCGTAAACTCCTTGAGTTTATGTTGTGACTAGGTTTAGTCATAAGCAAAAGCCTTTGTAACTGTAGAGTGACAAAGTGGCTTGTAGTAAGAGCATCACTAGTTAGTAAAAGTCTTTGTAACTAGGAAGTCACAAAGTTGCTTGTGGTAAGAGTACCATAAGTTAGTTGAGTAAATTCTTTGTAATGGAGTTATTACAAAGTGGCTTGTAATAAGTTTTTACAAGTTAGTGAAGTTGAAAGCCTACAGGTGTAGGTCGTGGTTTTTTTATCCCCTCGTGTGGGAATTTTCCATGTAAAAATCCTCTGCCTTATTTATGTACAGTTTTATTAGCATTCTCAGCAGAATCTCGTAGAGGACCAGGTACTCTACTGTTTGGTGAACCCACATAAACTAACAATTGGTATCAGAGCAGTTTCCTCCTATCAGTCTAACACCTAGGAAGGATCCTCATGGCTGCTCCACCAAATTTTAAAGAAGGTCAATCTACATACCGACCACCTAGGTTCAATGGATAATATTATGGGTGGTGGAAAACAAGAATGCATAATTTTATCATGGTCGAGGATTTTGAGTTATGGGATATCATATGCGATGGTCCTTATGTTCCAACCAAGGTACTGGAAGAACTTTCATTTTCAATGGCAAAAATCAGTAAAGAGTGTGAGCACATAATTTTTGCCTCGTTTAAATTAGTCCTATAGACTTCTTAGAATTAGATTTTTTCTTTTATTAGTTGATTTTTAGGATTTAATTGCATGATTTTGTGTTTGTTCGCATTTTTGGTACATTTTTAATTGATATAATTCATAAAAAATACAAAATAGCATGCTTGTATTTAGGACTCATTTTAGTATTTTTATTAGTTAATTAATATTACAAAAATGGAAGAAAATAACAAAAATAGTTCTTTTTGTATTTTTACCTTTAATTCTGATTTCTTGTTTAATTCTCTTTTTAAATTAGGATCTAGTTAATTTTAGAAATTTAATTAGTTTAATTTTAGAATTAAGTCAGGTCTTTATTTTTATTAATGTTGCATTTAACAAAAAACAGAAATAAAATGAGTGATAAAAAAAAAAAGAGAAAGCAAATGAAGAGAAAATTAAAAGAAAATCATTGTCTTCATAAACTATTCAATTTGTTGGACCAAACCCGGCTAAACACCTCTAAAATTGGTCCAAACCACCAAAACCCATTCCCAGTCCAGCCCAAACCCAAAATTACCCGGTCCACTCTTGTTACCCAAAAATGACCCCGTTTTAGTGGCATTCGATCTCGGCCGTCTATGTTTCTTGATCTAACGGTCGAGAAGCTGGGTTGCTTTTAATATAAAAGTGTCGAATAAGCCATACCCCCCCCCCCCNTCAACCTCCTCGTTACGAATCCAACCTTACTTTCCTTCGAATCATCGCCAAATTACTCGAATCGTGAATAGAAGATCTGACTCCAAAACCCTAACTCATCAAACGGCCTCCAAATTCACACCAAGGCGTCTTCTCTTCCCCCTCATCACGACTCTTTCATTATCCCCACTCAAATCTCACTGGAAGTCTCCAAAATTTCAAAACCCTAGCCACCACCATTGTTCTCTGGTAGCGGCGCCGCTTCCAAACCCAACCAAACTTATACCCTAGACTCACCTTGACCCCCTCTCTCCATATCTCAAGCTGCCTTCTTTTAAATCCAGACAAAACAACTCGAATCCTGGATTTAGGATTTTGTTTGGAAGTATAAAGGAATTAGGCTTGGCTCGGATTTTCAAGTGTTTGATTGACCCCAAAATAGGCTAATAACATCGTTTTGCGGTTTAAGTTCGAAAGTTAGATCAAAATCAGTAAGATTTCCTTTTCATTTGATTTTCTATGTGATATTCCCTCCCTGATCAATTGTTCTCCTTGTTAATTGATTTAGAATTCTTAGGGTTTTAATTGATTCTTTCTTCTTTAAGTCTGTTTTTGTTTCTATTTTGGTTTAATTTCTGTTCTATTTTGCTTTGATTTTTCTGGTTTGTTTGATTGTGTGTTTGGTTTCAATTAATTGATCCATAGATGTTACTGTTAATTTGATTTTAATCCTGTTCGTTTATTGTTAATTGTTAGTTCACTGATTATCCTAGGTTATAATTAGAATTAATGTGATTAGTTAAATTTTTTTTTAAGATTGGTTTGGATATAGCTGAATACCCCAACCCTTGATTGACTAACTATGGTTAGTTTTGACCAAGGTTAACTGAGTTGAGGGTTAGTTTGTTATGTTGGCAATTTCAGATTGAATTCAAGGGTAGTATAGGCTTTTTAGATAATAAGAATCTTGCAGTAACATGAATTAGAAACCCTTAGAACCTTCTAGTTGGGGTTCAAAATAGAATTTCAGTAATTTAGTATTAAGACTTGAGACACAAGTCAGTCTTTTAAGGACTTTTCAAGCAAAAGCTGAAATAAAAGAGGGACTAAAGGTGTAAATGAAATCTGAAAGAGCCCCTAGCATTTTTGTCTATAAAAGGCAGTCTCTACTGCCTTGCCTAACAAGTTTTCAAGGCTGAAAATTTTGAAAATTCAAATTCAAAACCAAAAACTGAAATCTGAGAGTAGAAAGTTCATCTAGATCTTAGAAATTCTGGAAAAAACCAAAAATAGCAGAAAACTTCAACAAAAAATACTGTTACATTAGATCTGCCTAGTTTTTCATCTTCAAAACATTCATAGATTCAAAAATGGTTTGATTCTACCAAGCTGGTTCCTATTCGTGGTATTTCTTCTCTGATTTTGAAAGTATCAGTCTACTGGGTTGTTTGTTGATTTGCTGGTTAGTTGTTGAGATTCTACTGCTGTTCTTAATTCCCTACTGAATTACACCTGATGTCCTGCTGTTTGTTTGGGCTGATCCTCACCTTTTGTTTTGCTTTAATTCCAGGTATTCTTCAACCTCAAATGATGTGTGAAGAACTAAATCCACAAGTGTATTCGAATTATTGAATAAATGACAAATTACTCATGTTAATTTCATGTTTAGTTTACTTGTGTGCACATTAGTTTACATGTTAGATTATATAGTAGTAGTATTTAAAATTTAATGAACCTGGACTTCCGATGGTTGTAATAACTGGACTATTTTCCCTTTTACTTCAGAAATTATACGAGTAGGATATTCAATGGTGCTTGCTTAGTGTAGCTGATTTTAGTTGTAGTATTTTGTAAGTTGGAATTTAAAAGGAAATTTTGGTTTGAATTACAGTATTAGTTTATACATTTCTTCATGTTTATCGACCTAGAACCCTCCTGTTGATCCTGTGACTTGAGTATCGAAGTCATTTACTTAGTTAAGCCTAAGAATTCAATAGTCTCACATGATTTACGAGTTATAGGCGAGTTTCTTTCAGTTAAGCTAATAAGATAGTGCATTTCAGGCCTATTTGTGAAATCGATTCTCTGCTAGTCTACGAAGTTCACGTGATAAAATATTGCTATGCTATTAGTACGTGAAATTTTATCTCAAAGCGTCTTCTCTCAATGTTTTCTTTCAATTTTAATTCATGTTTTGTATGAATAAAAATTTAAGTCTTGGTATTAGCCCATAGATTGCATCACTATTGGTTTTAAAATCAGTTAGCATAGTAATACAAGTTTCAATTTGATTCAAAGTGATGCCTGGACTGCCCAAGCCGTAAGTTTGGGCCTAACTTGGCCTAGTTACATGATCACTACCCAGAATATCACCAAGCCCATCAGTTAAGTTCCATTGGAGTAAGTGAAAGTTTGAGTCTATTTTTCAAAAGGAATAAAAACGGATGATTCATTTACGCAGCCCAGAGCAATTCCATTTAAATGAAAAATCCGACCCGGAGTACCCAAGCTCCCACATTCACACGAACCAATAACAACAGATCACCACCGCCCACTATCCAAACAAGAGGAAGTAGAAAAGAATCAGAGCCGTACATTTTCAGAAACCCCACGTAAGCTGAGACCTCCACCAGCAGATAGGTTCAATTTCCACTCACCAGTTACGGAGCCCCGAACCCGATCCTTCCGTTCAGCTCCACGGGCACGCTCCGAGAGGCACCGGTTTAACGTGCAGAATCTGATGACCCGACCCTTTATGGGAGTTGTTTCAGATGGGTGCTTCCCATCTCCCCCCTTGCTGATGCGAGTAACGGAGAAGAAGAAGAAGAAAAACCAGAACAGTGGGTCGGAACCCGATTACATGTCGGATCTGGAGAGAGTTTCATGGTGGTCGGTGTCAAGTAGAAAGTCACTGTCTTCTTTTCATGACTCACATTCCTCTTCATCTTCGTCACACGAGTCGTCGCCCCGACGACCTGTGACTGATGCTGATTGGCCTGGCTTTGCTCTCTTTTAGAACACCACATGAATTAATTACTACTCTTATCTTTCATACAAAAGGTTCTTTTTTCTATCTTTAATTTTAGTACTGTACTACATACTATTGTACACTATAATGCAATCGATCGGCTATGATCCAATTGACGTGAAGAATAAGTTAAGAGCTAAAAAAAATAAAAAAGTTCCATTGGGTTGGAGGCCTGTGCGTACTTGGGCTTAAAGCCCAATTTTGTTGCCTTTGTATGGGGTTTATTTTGAGGCCCAAAATTCTGAATGACTGCTGAAAATCTTATTTTACTTTTTTAAAGTTTGGATTTGGATAATTGTAAAAAATTTGAATTATAGACTTGGACTTTTAAGTTAGGTAGCCAATTTGAATTAAAGGGATCCTTAATAATGAAGATCTCTTTGTTTGAATTCGGACTTGATCTTGAAGCCCGAGTCCCTTTGCATATTTTTAATAGTAATTGATTCACTTATTAATTAATTAGGCCTTTTAGAGATAAACCTTAATAGAAAATAATAGTTCTTTTAGGATGGCCTTTAAAATAAAACGAGATGCGCCTTGCCAAATAAAATCGCAAATCGCGTGTCCCTCTTTGATTACTTCTTTTAAAAAATATTTAGAATTCGGGACGTACCATTTAGCGAGTTTTCATGGCCTACCGCAAAGTTAATGATACGTTAGTTGCTTTAGGAGCGTTCTTTAATAAATTTACCTTCCTAAATTCGGGTGTGCATTTCATGTGACCTAAATCCAAATCCTAAAATGTTAAATAAAATGTGTCGAGGATCCGGGTGCATTTTATGTGACGTGATCCAAAAATATGTTTTAAACGACATTCAATCTCCTAAAAAATTTATTAATTAAAAGCGGTAATTAATTCAAAATTTTCACTATAGGATGACAATTATTAAAAATCAGATTTTTAGCCAATTATAATAGTTTAAGCGACCGTGCTAGAACCACAAGATTCGGGGGTGCCTAGCACCTTCCCTCGGGTCAACAGAATTCCTTATTCAGAATTTCTAGTTCGCAGACTCCATTCGGGAAGTCAAAATTTCCTCGATCTGGGATTCAAGATAAACCGGTGACTTGGGACACCAAAAGCCAAACCTATCCCAAATGGCGACTCTGAATTGAATAAATAATCCCATTTCGAATAATGTCACTTTAAATGGAAAAACTCCCTTATATACTTTATCCTTCGGGGTAGATGTAAAAAAGGAGGTGTGACAGCTCTGACGACTCTGCTGGGGACACGAACCCAGAATTTCGATTCAGGGTTCAAGAATTCGAGCTTAGTATAACTGTTATATTTGGCTTTATCTGATTTTCCTACATGTTCCATGCTATATGTGCTAAATGCTTTACCGCTTTGATATTTGTTGAATTGTATATATAAACTGTTACGAATCTCTTCCTCTCTCTGAGTCTTCTACATCATAGAGAAGGGTGCACTTCATGTAGCTTCTCTTCTGTTTAGAGTCTTTTCCCATTTAGAACGAGGTTGGATAAGTTTCTAAGCTGGTGGAGCTTCTGTATCCCCGGTACGCTGGCTCCCCCTCGGTTCGAGTTGTCCACTTGGGTAAGCCAGGTCTAGACCAATAAACCTAGGGTTTAAACTTAGAAGAACAAAACCTCATGAGATCCCTAGTAGGAACGTTTGGACTGCCTAGGCCGTAAGTTTGGGCCTAACTCGGCCCAGTTACATGATCACTACGCAGAATATCACCAAGTTCATCAGTTAAGTTCCATTGGGTTGGAGGCTTGTGCGTACTTGGGCTTAAAGCCCAATTTTGTTGCTTTTGTATGGGGTTTATTTTGAGGCCCAAAATTCTGAATGACTGCTGAAAGTCTTATTTTACTTTTTTAAAGATTGGATTTGGATAATTGTAAAAAATTTGAATTATAGACTTGGGCTTTTAAGTTAGATAGCGAATTTGAATTAAAGGGATCCTTAATAATGAAGATCTCTATGTTTAAATTTGGACTTGATCTTGAAGCCCGAGTCCCTTTGCATATTTTTAATAGTAATTGATTCACTTATTAATTAATTAGGCCTTTTAGAGATAAACCTTAATAGAAAATAATAATTATTTTAGGATGGCCTTTAAAATAAAATGAGGTGCGCCGCGCCAAATAAAATCGCAAATCGCGTGGCCCACTTTGATTGCTTCTTTTAAAAAATATTTAGAACTCGGGACGTGCCATTTTTGGTGAATTTTCATGACCTCCCGCAAAGTTAATGATACGTTAGTTGCTTTAGGCGCGTTCTTTAATAAATTTACCTTCCTAAATTTGGGTGTGTATTTCATGTGACCCAAATCCAAATCCTAAAACGTTGAATAAAATGTGTCGAGGATCCAGGTGTATTTCATGTGACGTGATCCAAAAACATATTTTAAATGATGTTCAATCTCCTAAAAAAATTTATTAATTAAAAGCGGTAATTAATTCAAAAATTTCACTATAGGATGACATGTATTAAAAATTAGATTTTTAGCCAATTATAATAGTTTACGCGACCGTGCTAGAGCCACGAGATCCAGGGATGCCTAGCACCTTCCCTCGGGTCAACAAAATTCCTTATTTAGAATTTCTGGTTCGCAAAACTCCATTCGGGAAGTTGAAATTTCCTCGATCTGGGATTCAAGATAAACCGGTGACTTGAGACACCAAAAGCCAAACCTATCCCAAGTGGCGACTCTGAATTGAATAAATAATCCCGTTTCGAATAATGTCACTTTAAATGGAAAAACTCCCTTATATACTTTATCCTTCGGGGTAGATATAAAAAGGAGGTGTGACAAAGAGTACACTGAAGCAGACAAGAAAGTTGTGCAGAAGAATTTTCGTGCCAAGAAAATTCTAGCATGTGGAATAAGACTTGAAGAGTACAATAGAATCTCCGCCTGCGACACTGCCGAGGAGATATGGGAAGCTTTACAAACAGATCATGAGGGAACCACACAAGTAAAATAGTCTAAGATTGATATGCTCACTACCGAGTATGAACTCTTCAAAATGAGGGACGATTAATCCATTCAAGATATGCACACAAGATTCACTTTGATCATAAATGAGTTACACTCACTTGTGGAAGCTATTCCTAGAAACAAGCTAGTAAGAAAAATCCTCAGCCTAGCTGTTGGGGAAGCAAAATGAATGATATTACTGAATCAAAGGACTTACAGGAGCTGACCATAGAAGAGCTGATCAAAAATTTGAAGAGGAAAATAGATGAAGAGAACAAAAGAAGGAAAAGAACCTGGTACTTAAAGCTGATAACAATGATTCAAGTGATAAAAACAGTGACATTGCTTACTTAACCAAAAGATTTCAGAAGATAGTCAGAAGAAATGGAGAAATGCTAAAAAGGGGCATCTCTAATAGACCAAAGAACTTTGATATTTGTTACAAGTGTGGAAAGCCTGGACACTTCATGAAAGACTGTACTCTCTTGAAGTAAGAATTCTCCAAGAACTACCGTGAGAAAATAGCTAAGATAAACCCGGTTCCTTTCAAGGACTTCAAGAGAAAAAGATCCGCTGACAATATGATGAGACAAGCTCTTACATCATAGGGGGATTCCTCTAGTGAGTCTGAAGATGAACCTGATATTGGTGATAGTTTCATGCTGGCAGTTGAAGGCGAGGATATTGAATATGACTCAACTTTTGCTTTGATGGCTCAATCAGATGATGATGAAGACGATGGCAAAAAAGAGGTAAATTTCAGAGATGTTAAGAGAAATCTGAAATACTATTCTCCAAAAAACTCATGTCTTTAGCTAATGTATTAATTAATTCTTTTCATAGTCTTGTGGAGGATAGGGATTCTTTGACCTTAGAATTAGGAGAATCTGAACAAACTAGAGACGACTTAGTGGTTGTAGTTACTGACCATAAGAAAACCATTGAAATCTTCAGAAAAGAAAAGGATGATCTTTTGGCAGAAATTATAGACCTAAGGGAAGCAATAGTGAAACCATGGACTAAGTCAAAACCTGAAAATTCTAGAAAGGGAAAGGAGATAGCAAGTAAGGAACACATTAGGCTTGAAAATGAGGTGAAAGCTATGAGAACTAGGATGTGTGCTGAAATTGAGAAAAACAAGCAACTCCAAACTAATATAGAAAGAGTAAAGAATGATCTTGAAAAGTCCCTAAAGTGGACCTGGTCCTCAGAAGCTACCACTGCCATGCATACTAATGATTGTGAAAACAAGCAGGGAATAGGGTTCCAAAGGGAGAAAACTCCTCATAACCCTCACATCAAGTATGTTACTGTCTCTGATAACTAGACTTGTACACAATGTAGGAACACTGGGCATTTCAAAGAAGATGTCCATGCCAGGAATCAATATGTTCAGAAAAACAAAGTGTTTCTGAAAAGGTGACTACAAAAGAGGGACCAGGTTCCACTCACAAAAAATGCACATTACCTGCTTGGACTAAGAGAACTCCTATTCATACTCTTGCCTACTACAAGGGACCCAAACTTTCTTAGGTTCCTAAAACTAACTCTTAATCTCTTGTGCAGGGAACAATGAAAGAAAACGATCAACAATGGTTCATGGATAGTGGGTGTTCAAAGCACATGACTAGGAATACTATGGATGTTCTTTCACTAAAAGCCCTACAAGGAGGGAGTGTATCCTCTGGAAATGGAAAAAAGGGGTACATTCTTGGAGTTGAAAAAGTCGGGAAGTCACTCACTCATTCTATTGAAAAAGTGTACTATGTCAATGGCCTTAAGTACAGACTCTTGAGTGTCTCTCAAATATGTGATAAAGGAGACAAGGTAGAATTCTTGTCCAAAATATGTACAATCACTGATCTTGTTACTGGTAAAGTAGTACTTGTGGCCAAAAGATACAAGAACATCTATGTTGCTGATTTCTACTCCTTATAGAGTGGTGATCTGAGTTGTCTGAAAGCTATTGATGATGATGCTGAACATGGCACAGAAGACTGGGCCACACAAGTTTCTCTCTTCTGCAAAAGCTAATTCAGACAGACCTAGTCCATGGTCTGCCTATGTCAAAATTCGAGATGCAAAAGGTCTGTGATGCCTGTGCTAGAGGAAAACATGTGAAGTCCTCCTTTAAGCCTAAAAGAGATTTGAGCACCTCAAAGCCACTACTTTTGCATATGGATCTATGTAGACCTATGAGAGTGCAAAGCGGAAAAGGAAAAAGATACATTTTTGTGATAGTGGATGACTACTCCAGATTCACATGGACTCTGTTTATCAGAACCAAAGATGAAACTGTTGAGGTGTTTGTGTTTTTTTGAAGAAAATCCAGGTGAAGATGCAGTCAAGAGTCTCATGCATTTGATCAGATCATGGGACAGAATTTGACATTATCAAATTTTATGAATTCTACAATGAAAATGGCATCACTCACAACTTCTTAGCTCCCAGAACTCACTTGCAAAATGAAGTAGTACAAAGGAAGAACAGAACTTTGGAAGAGATGGTAAGAACAATACTGATCGATAATGGAATTGCAAAGAACTTCTGGGATGAAGCTGTCAACACTGCCTGCTACTTGGTGAACAGATGCATGATCAGATCTCATCTGAACAAAACCCCCTATGAATTGTTGTATGGAAGGAAACCCAAGTTGACTCACCTAAGAACATTTGGGTGAAAATTCTATGTTCTCAACAATGGAAAGGATCAGCTTGGTAAATTCGATGCCAAGAGTGATGAAGGAGTATTTCTGGGCTACTCTTCTCAAAGTAAGGCTTACAAGATATGTAATAAGCGGACTCAATATTTTGAGGAAAGTGTTCATGTTATTTTTGATGAGTCTTATCCATCTTGTGAGAAGAGTACTGATGAAGATCAAGATGGAGAACCCTTGCAAGTCACTGGTGAAGTCATTAACATGACAAACAGAAAGGCAGATATGATGAGTCAAGTAAAGGAGCTATATAAAGACAATACTGCCCCATCTTCAATAGAACCAAGCTCTTCAATTACAACTACCGAAGCTGAAGAAAGAGTGGTTGATGCAGTTTAGGGAACTCCACTAGCACCTGAAAGAAGAATAGAGGAAAACCAGCCGAACATACCCTCTTCCTCTCTGAATGAACCTTAGATGTCTAACTGGAGACACCAAATCTCTCATCCGATGGACAACATTATTACTCCTCTAGATTCCGGAGTACAAACCAGGTCAAGAGCCAAAAATTCACTTGCCTTCTCAGCTTTTCTCTCCCATATAGAACCTAAGAATATCAAGGGAGCTTTGAAAGATGTAGATTGGATTACAGCCATGCAAGACTAGCTTTACCAGTTTGAGAGAAACAACGTGTAGCCCCTGGTACCTAGACCCTCAGATCGAACTACTATAGAAACCAGGTGAGTATTCAAAAACAAGCTCGATGAACATCGAATTACCACAAAGAATAAGGCCGGACTAGTGGTCCAAGGCTATAACCAGGAAGAAGGGATTGACTATGATGAAACATTTTCTCCAGTGGCTCGCATGGAAGCTATTAGAATTTTAATCGCTTTTGCATCTCATATGGAATTCACATTGTTCCAAATGGATATAAAGAGTTCGTATTTAATGGACTCCTTAAGGAAGAAGTCTATGTGAAGCAACCTCCAGGGTTTGAATGTCATGAACACCCTGAATATGTTTTGAAAATGGACAAAGCTTTGTACGGGCTAAAGCAGGCTCCTCAAGCTTGGTATGAAAGGCTGTCAAAGTCCTCTTGGAAAATGGCTTTAAAAGAGGGAAAATTGACAATACTCTTTTCTTAAAGAAACGAGGAAGGAATCTGCTCATTGTTTAGGTCTATGTTAATGATATCATTTTTGGAGCAACAACTGATTCTCTGTGTGAAGAATTTGCAAAACTCATGGGAAGTGAACTTAAATGAGTATGATGGGGGAATTGAACTTCTTCTTGGGTCCTCAAGTAAAACACTCCCCAAAGGGTATATCCATTTGTCAGCAAAAATACATTAGGGAGCTTCTGAAGAGGTTTGACATGGAAGCATCATAGGTGATAGACACTCCCATTGCTACTGACATTCGACTGGACATGGATGAAACTAGATCTCCTATGAATCAAACCATGTCTAGAGGTATTATTGGGTCTCTCCTCTATCTCACTGCCAGTAGACCTGATATTGTTTTTAGTGTGGGGTTATGTGCAAGGTTTCAATCAAATCCCAAGGAATCTCACTTGAAGGCTACCAAAAGAATACTGAGATATCTCAAAGGAACACAGGACCTGGTTCTATATTATCCCTCAAGTGACAGCTTTAATCTCATTGGTTATGCTGATGCAGACTATGCAGGTTATTTTGTGTACAGGAAAAGCACTTCTGGAATGGCTCACTTCTTCGGTTCATGTCTTATCTCTTGGGGCACAAGGAAGCAAAATTATGTAGCTCTTTCAACAGTTGAAGCAGAATATGTAGCTGCAGCATCCTGCTGTGCTCAATGTTTATGGATCAAGAAGCAACTGGAGGACTTTGGGGTACTCACTGAGAGTGTGCCCCTTCTATGTGACAACAACAATGCGCTCAACATGTCCAAGAAGCCAATTCAACACAAAAGGACAAAGCATATTGATGTGAGGCATCACTTTCTATGGGACAATGTGGAGAAAGGGCTATACGTATGAAGTTCTGCAGCACAGAAGATCAAATTGCAGACATTTTCACCAAGGCACTAAGTAGGGAACAGTTTGAAAGAAACAGAGTGAAATTGGGGTTTTTAAACCCCAATTGAGAACCTGATTCCTCTTTATCTGGCTATGAAAATCACCTTAAAGAAATAACAGGCTAAAAGTGTTTTCTGGCCATGTCTAACTCACTTTAATACCGTTGGAGGTAAACACGCATGATGAGTATAGAAGTTGTAGATGTTGTGCATGAATTATAAAGAGGATTGATTATAAATAAAAGGTCAAGAATCTGGTTCTTGTACCAAAGGTTAGTAGTTCCATGCATCCTTTAATACGCGTCTTTAAAAGGATACAAAACACAACTGCCATGTCATTCAACTTTTCAGATTCTGTTGTCACGTCTCTTCACTTCAAATATTTCCATCTCCCTTTGAGACATTGCACTTCTCCACGCCCAATCGCCATTTCAGAATCGGTGCCTATTCCTCTGTCTTCATAATTATCCTCTCCTCATAAAACCCCCCCTTATATTCTCCCTAACCATAAGTCCTCCATTAGAATTTTCCAAAAGCATCTTCACACCACTTTTTCAATGGCTGAGACAAACTCCGACCTCCCTGCCTCAGTCATACCTACTACTGATAAACCTATGGAGACTTCCGCTCCTACTGAGCCTTCCTTACCCACTCTTACTTTTCCTGCTGAAGTTACACCTCTCCTAGTTTCCCCGTCTCTCTCTATTTTAGAAATCCCTAAAATTATTGCTCCTTTCTCTCCATCTTTTGAGGCTCCCACCAGTCAAAGACCAAGAGGAGAACAGGGTCAAAACCCTAAGGACACAGAGAATTCTGCCATTGTTGTTACCAATTCTGTGGTGGCAGTAGTACCATTTGAGGAAGAGAAAAATGTTCTAACCATCTTTGTGGTATCTGCTGATGATGTACTGTATGAGATCATCTCTCAGAAAAATGAGGTACATGGTGTGAGGGACGAATGGGCCATTGTAACTATTGGAGGGGATACACTAGCAGATACTATCGGGCCATCACATGAGGAACCTGATCCCTCTCTGGAGGACCTAGGTTAGGGCTTTCATTCCCAGGACAGTTCTGTTCCTGTATTCGCTGTTGTGCCCTTGGAAATACAAGTACCTGAAATGAGATCCAGTGATAAGGAGGACCTAGATACTGTGGCTCTTGATGCGTTCATAATTAAGTAGAGGGTTGTGTCCACTCCTGAGTCAGAAACCAAATGTCCTACTACCAGGCTTCAAGCTAAGGTGGCCTACGATTCTACCCTTCAAAAGATCAAGAAAAGTAGTAAGAAGAAAAGGAGAAAGTTGGTGAAAGACAGTTTACCTATAAGTGATGAGGCAATCCCTGTGGTAGAGCTGGAAGAGGAAACCCTAGATGAAACTGGTTCACTAGTTAGGCGGTCTTCGAAAACGAAGAAGCCCGTTTCAACAGAGAAAGGGTCAACCTCTAGGTCTAAGTTGAAGAAGGTGGTGAGTGAGTTCTCGATGTCTGATGAGGATGTGTTAGTCAAATCCAAGGGAAAAGGAAAATTAAGTGGTGAGAAGTCCGGCAAATGCAAGTCTGAAATTTGTGAAGAACCTGGTTCTGTGAAGAGAATGAGAAGTGAAGTTAGCCTTAGCTCTGAATGCTTGAGGCATTAAAAAGTTATGCTGGTCATACGTTTGACCCAGCAATCTCTGAGATGGCTGGTATGCGCCAAATTCTAGAAATGGTCGAGTTTCAATGCTGGGCATATTTATTCCAAACAGATGCACCTAAGGTATATAAGGATGAGGTACAAAGCTTCTTTGCTAGCCTCTTTCCCGTTGAGACTGACCACATTTGTGCTTTGGTCAATGGAGTGGACATCGTGTTCGATATAAAGTTGCTTGGAGAGATTATTAAAGTTCCTACAGCTAGTGTGTCCAGTGTAAAGGATGTGTATCAGTTTAACTTCAGAAATATTGTGGTAAAAGACAATGCAAACCAAAAGGGGGACCAGATCCATAAGAAAGCGGTACTCCCTGTCTATCAGCTGCTGTTCGAATTGGTTAACAAAGTTCTATTGCCTTGAGCTGAGAGGAGGTCAATGACTTCTAAGTCTGACCTGTTCTTGATAGAGCAACTGGACAATTTTACTCCTGTGAGTCTGCCTGCTATTATGATTGAACACATGCAAAAGGTTTCCACCTTCAAAGATGGTAATCATGCCCTTTCCTACGGTTCCTGCGTACTCGAGTGTTTAAATTCTTTGAAGTACCACTGCGGACAGGCAAGGTGGGGACAAAGAAGCAGACTTTCTCACAAGTGCGGCTGAGGAAATTCGTCGGTTGAAGGCCAGGAATGCTATCCTTGAAGGTCAGCAAGCCCAAGGGGTTCCAGTGTCAAATGATGAAGTAGCTCGTTTGACAAAGGAAAATGCTGATCTTAGGGCGCAAGTAGAGAACCTGAAAGCAGAACTGCTCAATACGCAAAAGTCGAGAAATGCCCGAATAGACTTTGTCGTCTAAACACTTGTTGTAGCTTCCAGGCTCTTTACTCCTAGTGCCCCTAAGTACCCTTTCAGTGACTAGATTGTGGAAATGTTCTTCAAGTTTTTTCGTTGTTTTTGCAGATATTTTTGTTTTATTTTTTTTATGTGGTTGGGATGAAACACTACTGCTCCTGTTTTCATAATCCAATGTTGTCTTTTGCTTCTTCTTTAATCAAAGGCATATTAAAGTTTTATTAATATCAATTCTATCCTCTTTTGTTATATCAATGCTTTACTTCTATGTTTCTATTCTCTATCATATTTGTGTGCACATATGTGGCATGAGTTAGCTTAGCTGGACTTCTTTGTGTTGTTCTTCTGTTTGTGTTTTTTAATAAAGCCAAAAGGAGGAAAATAATAATAGTATAAGATGACCATCAACTCAGGGGGAATACATGTGTACGAAAGGGCATAGAGTCAGGGGGAACCTGTGTTCTCCTGTTACTTAATCTGGTTCTCTGAACTCTCTATATCCTTATCTTCAATGTTATGTTTGTCATCATCAAAAATGGGAAAATTGATAGGTTTTCAATATCTTTGCCTGGTGTTTTGATGATCTAATAAACTTTATGTCAAGAACCAGATAGGGAACCTGATTCACTTGGACTACACTACATTTAACGGATTCCAGCCAAATGTGAACTACTACAGCTTTAGGAGCTAGGAAACTATACAAGGACCTGCTACCTGTGAGCACGTGATTTTTGCCCCAAAGCAAATTATTCCAAACATATAATAAAAATGTTTTTTTGTGTGTAGTTTGTTGATAATTGTGTGGAAATACCAGTATTTGTTGAAAAGAAACAAAATACATTTTTTGTATTAAATATGAAAATACCAAAAAATATAATAAGAAAATTACCCGTAATTTTAGAAAATTAGAAAATTAAAAGAAAAATATAAAATACAAGGAATAATAAAATACAAGAGTAATACAAATACAGAAAATAATAATAATATAATACGAAAATACAAGAAAATACAAAAATAAAATACAAAATACAACTTGTAATACAAAGAAATTGGGCCAAATAATAAATTCAGTGGCCCAATCAACACAATACATAGACCAGGCCCAAAAGATAAATACCGGCCTGCATGTACAAAAGCAAAACGACGTCGTATAAAAACTAAATCTGGGCCGTTGATTAATTGATCAAACGTCCCAGGAATATCGGTTGTCTAAAACTGAAACGACGTCGTTCATATAAAACAATCAAGACCGTTCATTTTATTCATCTAACGGTTGAGGATGTGAGCTTCATTAAATCCACATGGCGTCGTATGGAAAGAATGAATCCTGGCCATTCATCTAATCTAATCCAACGGCTGGCACCTAGCTATACACATTAAATATATCACAAGGGCTGTGTATATTCATTATACACCCTTAGTCTTATAAC